>VXBR01003863.1:152583-166130 GCA_013400215.1 Cisticola juncidis
TTTTTAACAAATAATCTTTAGAAATGCGCAGCTCATTCAAGTGAGTGTTTTAGTACTTATGGTTTTGGTCTGCAGACTCCAATATATTTACCTAAAGGACCTGACTATTTTCAGTAATGTTACAGTTCCCCCATTAACTTTATGAGGTGGTTATGTAATTACATTATCCTGAGGATGATAAGAAAGAATGTTAATTGTATCAGCTCATGAAGTCTATTTCAAAATAGGTGACACCGGATATTTTGAAATAAAAAATTGTGTTCTAGCTATCTTTTTTTTTCATAATTATCCAGGGACCAAAGAGAATACTGAGGAAATTTATATTGCCCAAGATAATCAATAAAAATCAATAGCTTTTTATCCTGTCATTCTCAACTGAAAACAGAAGTAAAAAAAAAAAAATTCAGGACACGATGGAAAAATGCAACTTTTTAATAAAACTCCATATATGAGTTTAATGTTGCTTTCTGCAATATGTAATATCTGTAACTGAAAATTTATAATTTGCATAAAGACAATTTGAAAAAGGAGACATGCTGATCTCAAAAACACTTATCAAAAGTAATAGAAGGACAGTAATATGAAGGAAAACTGATTTTGGATAGGTTCAGAAACTTTGTCTGTTGCTGTACAGAAGACAAGATAGTTGCAATTAAAAGTTTACAACAAAGTCAACTTTAATAGCTTTTATATTCAAACATAACCTAATTGTCCTTTCAGCTGCTGCCTATATTCAGCTGCTGACTATATTCTGATTTGGGCTGATTCATAAGTTCTTGTGACTATGGAGCAGGTAGAGTATGTTACACCTTGATTGAATTTTATCTATTTTTGTAAGATTCCAGACATACAAATGTTTTCAGATGAAATTCTGCAATGTACCTAATCCAAGCCATAATTTAAATTATACAAATGTTTCCAGAAAGTTAGTAAAGATGCTAGCTTCACACAAAATATTGTTATTTAGTCCTTAAAAAAAACTTGTAAATTCTACTAAATTTTGACTGTGACTCTAAATTAAATTGAAGATTAAATAGGAGTAGCAATATCACTGTAGAAAAAAAATTGTTATTATCAGTTCCTTTACCTGATACAGAAAGGCACAACCCTGAATGAAAATTTTTGCAGAAATGTTTTCTTCACAAAAATGCTGTGAAATGGTTATATTTACAGTATCTTTCAAAGAGAAATTGTCAAACAGGTAATTTGGAATTTGATTTGTTCAGTAATGTCCCATTATATAATTTTAAGCCAAATATTTTTATATAGTATTTAATTTTTCATTATCTATTTACATTTATTGTAAGCCAAAGTATGATATAATAGACATAATAAATATTTTGAAGTATTTAATTGCACATTTATTGCAAGATTTTCATTATTTTATCTGTTGCATTTATACAATAATTATAAAAATGGAATATTTCTGTATTTTTCAATTTCCTTGTTTCTAATTTTTAAAATAATCTCTTCTAAAGACATTACATTTCTCTTTGTTTGCTGACTAAAAATATAATAGCTTTTTTTTACATTTAATGATAAGAGTTCTTATACTCTGCAAATAGTATCTCCTTTTAATGGGTGCTTTCTATTAATAATGATTCATTTCAAGGTGTATGTTAGGTAGAAAGGTGATGAAAAGAAAATGGGAAGAGGTGTTAAGGGATGAGGAAGAGAAGAGGAAAAGAGGGGAGGTAAAAGCAAGAAAATGTAGGGCAGGGAAAGGAAGAACATGTTTTCTACCAGATTGAATTGAACAATTTTTTGTACTAGATAAAACAAATGGGTTCCTTGTTCCATTTTCGTAGGTGTTACTCTGGCCAAAACTCTGAGTAGACCATCACGAAAATCTTCCCCACTATCAATTAGTATCTTTATATTTACAGTGACTGTTCATGGTTGCACAATCTGAAAATAACAGAAAAAATCTTTACATCTCACTAAGGACTTTGAAACATGAAATTATTGAAAGTAATGTCTGCTCTTCCTTTGTTTTATGTAAGTGAGTCTCAGCCTTGGAAGGACAATTATACCTTGCAGGTAGTCTTTAAGGCTAGAAGTCTAGAATGGTACCATTTTGAACAGTCTCTTCCTTCCTTCTTGCCTTTATTATTGCATTTCAAGCCAAGATATTTCACCTGTGATTTCTTTTCCTATGTATTATTTTAAATCCATGAAACAGCTTTTTTCTGGTTTTTTTCCCTGTCTGGATTGCTTCTGGGGAGATTGTGTAAGGCATGGCATGCTCAGGACAGGATTTTACAGCAGCATTGTAAGGTCTTAAGGACACTTGAAGTGATTCTTTTTTTAAAATTCACTTTTAGACATAGTTCCATCTCACTTGAAATTGTATTTCTTCACCATAGGGTTAGAGACTTAACCTATTAGCTGTCTATCCAGTGACTGTGGTTCGTTGGAATGCTGAATCGGCTAGCAGAGAACTTGATTTCTTTCAAAATACGTTTTTTTTCTCTAAAGAAGTTTAAATTATTAGAATCCTTACTTCATATCTTGGAAATTATATTCAAGATTATAGAGAGCAAGATGCAGAAGGCCGTAGCCGAGCCTTCTCTTCATAGCCTGGCAAGCATGAAGATCGTGGAATTGCAGAACTGTAATGTCTTTCAGTAGCTCCACACAGGAACAATGAAGGGCAACACTGCCCAAAATGCCAGTCAGAAATGAGGCCTAACTCAGGAAGAATATATGGATAAAATTTCCCATAACAGGGTTTCTGTAACCAGTGATAGCAAAGATAAGATGCTAAAATTGTTGATAAAATCTTGAACTGCTACCAATGACAATGTCGTCCACTCAGCCTCAAAGAAATAATAAATATTCACCCATGTGCCCTAATGGAATAGTTTTTACCTATAAAAACTAAGCTAAACAAAAGCAGATGGACTTGGCCAGATCTAGTGAAAGATGTCCCTGTCTATGGTAGAAGAGCTGGAACTAGATCAGCTTCAAAAGTCTCTTCCAACACAAACTGTTACGTGATTCTAAACAAAACACATCCAGTATAATTTATCAGTGTCCAAAAGAGTCTGCAAAATCTAGATAACACTACAGATGTTATTTTTTACTATGCATTGTGTGAAGAAATTTCCTTTTCTCTTTGTTTTGAATATGCACTCTGGTGGTTTTATCTGATACATCCTGTTTTTTTACTTAATAGAGACAGCTGTTCTCGACCTTAATGTGAGGATATTAAGAACTTCTATTATATCCCTTGTTACTCTGTACTTGTCTCTTTTCCAGATTATTGATCCTAGTTATATTCTCATGAAAATGAAAACTATATCTTTGATCAGCAGTGAGGTCTCTGTTTTCAGTTGCTGCTATGTGTCTTTTGAACTGGAATTCCAGAGCTGCACTGGGTATTCCATGTTCATTTGTGCTGTGAATTAATAGTTAGAGATAATGATGTCTTACTTTGACGTCTAGCCTGCTGTTTTTCTCACCTGCAACTAAAGGCACCAACATATTTTGCAAATCTTGCCTTGAAGTACCTAACTGTCTCTGAAACTTAGATTACAGAAAGTCAAAATTTATTTTTAAAATTGCATTAAAAATACTGAGCAAATCTGAAACTGTTTTCTTGCTTCCTAGATGTCAGGAATAAAATGTAGTATATTAACTAGCTTATTTGAAGAAATTCATGCCCAGAGCATTAGGGCTTATCTATTTACATTGCACTGTAAGAAATTAATTTTTTATAAAAGCACTCGGTGTGGCCTACGTGTCAAGCAATTCTCTGCATTTTCAGAGTCAAACACTTCATGCTGAGGAATCCACACAGTATCCACACAGAGAGTTATTGGCAAATAACCTCTGTACTTTTAAAGAACATTTTAGCTTACTGAGCAATTTCCTCCTTACTTTGGCAGCCCCTTTGATACCCGAGCAGTATGGTAGACAAAGAATAACAACTCCTGTTCATTCTACACAGAATATCAGATAAGCCACTGTGATCACAGGTGACTTCTCTGTGCCTTTTCACAAAGATTATTTCTGGTAACTTGATGAGATCTTTAGCAAGTTCTTGACTTCTTAAGCAATTATTTTTGACAAACCCAGCATAAGGCTTTATATATCCCTAAACACAGAGTTCCCCCTGTAGTTGTTCAGCAGCTGATGAAAAGCATTTGAGGACTTAATCTTTGTATTTCGATGCATTAACTGATACTGGCTATGTCTAGTGGTCCTCTTAATAATTTTGGTGAAAGAAAACTTTGATCTCAAGTTGTGAATATAAATTGTGGGTGATAATTTCATTTTTTTTTTCCCTTTAGAAAATTTTGATTGTGCCAACAAGCAAGATATTAACTGGAATGACCTGCAATTTTTCTTTAATAATTTATTGGAAGCATTTCTTAAAATACTTAAGATATAACATAAGCAAGCATAAGCAGACAGATTTTAGGAACTGTAAGTTAATGAGTGAGCAAAAAGGTTGTGCTAGTTCTGGCTAGTATAGCATTCATTTTCTTCAGATTAGATCATATGGGCTGTGCTTTGGATGTGTTAAAATAGTATTTATAATATAGAGACACTTTTGTTACTGCTGATTTGAGCTTGCACAGCATCCAAGAACTTTCTATTCCTTATTCTGGCACACTGGCCAAGTGGCAGGGAGTGCATGTGAAGCTGGGAAGAGACACAGCTAGGACAGCTGACCCCAACAGACCCAAGGGATATCCAATGCCACATGACATCATACTCAGCACATAAAACTGGGGGAACAAGGAGGGAGAGGGGAATATTTGGAGTGGTGGTGTTTGGTTTTCCAAGTCACCATTATGTGTGACAGCCTGGACATGGCTGATCACCTGCCTGACATGGGAAGCAGTGATTAAGTTCCTTGTTTTGCTCTGCTTGTGTACACGGCTTTTGCCTTACCTATGGGATTGGTTTTATCTCAACCCACAGGTTTTCTCACTTTTAGTCTTTCAATTCTCTCCCGGATCCTGCTGGAGGGAAGTGAGTGAGCAGTTGTGGGGTGCTTTGTTGCTGACTGTGGTTGCTTTAGGGAGGGTTAAACCATGACAATGTTCCTAACAATTCTAGCCCTCCTTCTATGCATAAACACAATATCCTTAAATTCTATTACCTTTATCTCCTTAATAATGTGCTTTTCTTACCAAGTTTCTCTCTGAAATTATAAAAGTATTCAGGATCTCATTTTTTATGTTGAGAAGTGCTTCTTGAATGTTATTACTTTGTTCCAACTTCGGGAAGTCTTCAAACCTTTCTGGAATCGGATTAATAAATCAAACATTTGGTGTACTAGAATATTAAAAAGACCTCAACTAGCAAAGTCAAATGGCTTGGCAGCTCAAATAACATAAACATCCCCTGAAAACAACTGGCATTATGTAGACTTGTTTCAATGAGTAAAAAATTCTCTTTAATCACTCCTGTCCAGCCATTTCAATGCACTCAATCATGAGCACTCCAATGAGCAACAAGGATCACAGGGAATTTTCTGAAAAAAAATCAAGGTCAAATTTGTTCATTTAGGATCTGAATTGAAAATTCCTATTTAATCTGAAAGGAAACATTTCATTTTCATGCATTTTTAAGAAAAAATGTTCACATTCATTGCAAGGCCATGGTGTGTATTCCCTCTTTTCCACCACTGAGCCAGAGTGAGAGATTTGAGTTCAATCTTTTTTCTAAATAATTTTATTCTATTTAGTCCTAAAAAAAAGGCTAGACTACATTTTGTTCAATTTTTTTCTTTGTCTTATTTTGTTGCTCTTCAACTTTGAAAGCCAGATTAGCTAAAACAAAGTGCAAAATATAACTGTGCCATATATCGGAAATATTATATACCCACCAAGCTAGAGAATCAGTCCCATGACTGATTTTCCTTCAATAAAAAGGAAATTTTTTTGTAAAATGTTAGACAGATATAGCAAAGAATACTAGAGAGATGTAAAACAAACTTTTTTATAAACTATTAAGTAGAACACTCTTCTAACAAATAGAAAATAAGCTGAACTCCTTTGATGCATAGATATATGGCAAGGTCTTCCTTTGTTTTCATGAGTCCCCAATATTTTTTCATCCAAATGAAATTTTTTTTTTTGATTCAAAGTAGATTTGCACAGTTCCCTGGATGGCCAAAATAATTGGTTTGTGATTTTTCTTTAGCATTGCTTACATCCTGTAAATACTTTAAAATGCATAAACATTATTTGAGGGGAAAAAAGTGAATGTTTCAAAAAGTGGAACTAAAAGCCTAAATTTACTAAGCTGAAGAGATTTTGTCTTTTAAAGCAAATCTAGGAAAAAAAAAATTACATTCTTCTACCTGTAAAATTTGAACTGGAAATCCTTTTAATAGTGATACAACCTTGTAGCATCATATGATGTAACTTATTTCATCATTGTGATGATATGTATCAATACTTTTATTCATTCCCTTGTCTTTCAGTTGGATAAATTATCTCCTAGAAGGCTATTTCTATTACTTGGTAGGATGTACTCTCATCTTTAAACATACCTAGAAAATATGTAAGGAATAGAGGATTTGCACCTGGAGTATCCTTAGGGACTACTCAATTGCAATTAATTTAACTAGACACTGGATGTCAGTGTTGCCATTTTATAGTTAAAAAAAATTGGGAGGGAACATCAAGAATATCCAAGGTCTATCAAGAAGTAGGATATAGAAGTCTAATCAAACATGCAGAACAGCTTACGAGCTAATTAGCATTTTATATCTTCATGGTAGGAAGAACATCTTAGCTTCAAAGAAGCAGCTCTCCACAAAGGTTTTGGTTTCTATTAAGAACAAACAAACATGTGAAAAACCCCATGAAGAAACACACATGAAGAAACAAACAGATGAAGAAACATTTCAACTAAATGGACGTTTTAGGAAACTGTCACAAAGCTTTTACATGGCAATTAACATTAAAATTATATTTAATCAGAATGAGGGATAGTGCATAGTGTAAGTGGTGGTATTTGCTTGTCATTAATTTTGTACCTGGCTTTCAAAAAAAGGCCTGGATTTAACTCACTCCCAGACTCATGACCTTAATGGAGTTGTTAATTATACACCAGGATTTTATTTTTTCAACAGGTTTTAAAAGGGATTTGTAAAAGAATGAGAATGGAAAAATATGAAGGGGTTTTCATAAAAGCCTACCCACTAAACACAACCATCCATCACCTACTGACACTTTGAAGCAAATTTTACTGAAGACCATATTTAATGTACTGGTGTTCAGTCAGGTATACATACAATCTCCTTTGAATGAAAGTCCCCTTGGCAGAAATATTAATTCACCTGTGGCTTCAAGCCATCCTGCAGAATAACACCCACTATTACTATTATTACTATTATTATTAGAACCTCGAAGAACCAACATCCAATTTCACTAGCAACACCTTTCAAGTTAGCCTATTTCAAAATCAAGTATAGTGGTATATTAGGGGAAGGGCATCCTTACAAACCTTCATCAAGGACAAATTATCATTTTGATGCAAGCAAATATTGTTCTACTACTGCTATAAATGCATTTGGCTGATAGACTGGAAAAATCTAAGATGAACAGCTGAAAATAGTATGAAAAGTGTATCAATTTTTTCTTTTTAAGTTCTTACTTGGACATCCAAAGAAGCCCTCAGAACCCAGCATTAGTTTTTTACTGTAAGACTACAATTCATGTAATTTGTGTATCCATGAAAACATTTCAGAAGATGGTGATGTGCAACCAACATTAAGCATATGGATTTGTTATCAGACTGGTATGGATGTCAAATATAAAAAATTCTCTTAGGTTTCTAAATAACATTGCAGAATATTTGTAGAGAACATTGGGCATGTTATATGTAAAAAATTTCAGTCAAGAATATTTCAGTAAAAAATTAATGTGTTCTAGATGAAAAAAAAAATTAAAAGCAGCCAAAATCATTAAAAGCAATGGAAATCACTCTCAAGATTTATCATCCTAGAAATGCTAATTACCATCAAGCCTGGTCTCAGCCAAAGGCTAGTAATGAGCTACACATACTTATCCCTTTAATTGCCTATATCAAGTATTTGAACAACATCAAGTTTTATGCGAAATACACTTCACATTGAACAGTGAAGGAAAAGTTAAAAATTATAAGGGAATGCCATTTCTTTTTGAGACACCAAGGTATGAACATATTTAAGAGAAAAGATGATCTATGATGTCATATTTTATCTCCAAAGACATAGTATTGTTGAATTGAGGTGTCTAATAATACCTCCCCAAAAAATTAGAAATGTTTAAGTCTAAAAATCTAGTGAAGTAAAGATGGACATAACAGAGATAAAAGCAGTTTGGCTTTCCTGAAAGATCCAAGAAATTTGATTACTTATAGAACATAACGTGCTTCATAGATAGAGGGTTTTCTCTGATAAGTGCAACCTAAGATGAATGCAATCTAAGACACAAAATATATCAGATTTTTATATAAAGAACATTTCAACATGCATTTATATTGTGTATACAAGGGAAAGAAAAGAGTCATGTTTCAAATTTACTGTTGATGTAAATTGTTTTATTTGTAATTAATGTATTTGTTACTATTTTGAATTATAGTGTATATTTGGGATATTACAAGTATTTATTAGCATTTTTCTTCAACAAGAAATTGTAATCAGATTACTGTAAGTGCCTGATGGTCAACTCCTCACTCAACAGACTAAGAAGACTAGAAACTGGCATAGTCACATAACTTGAATGGAATTCAAGTACTTGAATAGAGGTCTTTGGTGTCATAGGTTTTTTTACTGGCTTCTAATCACCCTCAAGAAAAAAAAAAAAGAAAAAAAAAAAGAAAAAAAAAAGAAAAAAAAAGTATCCCGAGTTTTGTTGATCATATCTGCCAGCTCCTTGTTGGTATCTTGGATACCTTTACTGTTTAAGATAGCACTAGATACTGTTTTAAAAGATAGTATTTTCTTCTTCTCACTTTCCCAAACAACTCTTCAGTGCCCAGAAGATTAAAGGAATACAGGGCTATGCTGGCTTCTCAGGGATTGCTGCTTGTTGACTTGTCCTGACTGCTGCTCTCACAGCTAGGTAAATGCTTCTCCTGAAGGAAAGCTCCTTCTTGAGGGTCTGCTAGGCATGGTCAAGAGAGATCACCAACAAATGTGACAGATGATACAACAGGTCTCATCAAGAAGAGACATAAGCAATCAGAAGCATGCCAGACATGACTGAGTACCTAAGGTAGTAAAACAAAAGAAGAAGAACAAAAAAAAGAAAAAACTTTTCATTAGATCCAGTTTTGGCTTTGGTGAGGTCTCATGCAATCCAAAAATCTGAAAATTTACAAAATGAGAGCGGGACTAAGTGGGACTACGATCAAATTTATAAAGCTGCTTTGGTGTTTATTCAGTCATTGTTAGAAATGCTGTGCAACTAGATGAAGATCAAAACTTTAAGTCTAAGCACTAATTGTGTTGATGTCTAAATATGTTTGATTTGGATTTTTGGTAGCATTTTTCTTTTTACCAAAATCCTAATTTCACACTATCTTTGCCCTTACTGTTTATATTTCTGTGTATAGATAAGAATATAGGATGTCTCTATCTTGAGGTTCACTAGGCTGAAATGAATCCAGCTAATAAGACATACCTATGCATCACTACTAACTGATTTTCTAATAAAAATATTACATCTACAATCACTGTGAAAATTTTTGTCTGGTAGCTTATAGACCTCATTAAGTTAGGATGACACTTTCACAAATTACTTCTCTCATGAGAGTAGGACAGATGAAACTAGTCAAGGAGGAGCTGCAAAAGCATGGCAAAACATGATCAGAGTGCAAAAATGTTTTAAGATTGAAGAAATAAAATAGCAGGTGATCTGATAAGAACAGCTGCAAGTTCCCTCACTGTAAACAGAAATAATTAACTGCACCAATACATGTCAGCTGCACAGTCAAGGAGGTTATAGGGGATCACAGGCTAAAGTTAGGGTAAGTATGATGACTGTATACTGTATTTATGTATAGAACTATCAAAACAAGTGGCACTCATACCAAAATTAATAAAAAGAGTGTAGTTTGCAAGTTGTTGCATTTTCTTCTGGCATTATTAATAATGCCCTCTTACGGAGGTTTGTAATCAGGTGCAAGTATTGCATTTCATGGAAGCTAAAAATGAGGTAAGGATTGATCAGATGTCTAAAGTCTCTCAATTCCTGCTTTTCACTGAAAGTCTAAAAAGGTGAGACTGGAAAAAAGAAAGGCAAAGAAAGTATAATGGTTAGCCTGAAGGAGAAAGGACTGAGGGCATATAGAATTTAATGAACAATGTTGCAAAAACAAACCAACAAACAAACCAAAAACAAACAAACAAACAAACACAAAGGATAAAATTGCAGAAAAAGAGAAAAAGGCATCAGATTAAGAGGTATTTCCAGTTTTGAGAACTATAAAACATGGAAATAGATTGCCTAGGGAGATCTATCATAAAATTCTTTAAGAAAAGGTTAAATAAAAATATCTGTCAGGAGTTCTAATATTGCCTTGGAGCAGACTGAAGGACAAAATTATCTCCTAAAATCCATGCTATGGTATTTCTCAGATCTTATTCAACTTATGTCTGCCATAATGATTGATTAGTGCAACAATTCCCAGGCCAAATAAAAACCAACTGAAAAATATACAGAGGGAAGACAATCAATAATCAGTGGCACATATACTTTTTTTTTCTTTTAATAAAGACATACATTGAATACTTAAAATAGTTTCCTTATTTTTCCAATTTAATACCATCATCTCTTTTCCTATTTCACTTACTCTTATAGAAATAATTTATTTTTTAGTAATGAATTACAAGGCTAGATTAGAAAACTGAGGAGTTCTATATATATAACGGAAATGATTGCTGAAAATTTTGGATCTACACATTGTTTTTAAAGTTATCTCTTTACTTAAGTTAGTTTTAACTTAAAATGAACACATAATAGAAGAGATTACTGATTGACAATGTAAAAGAAGTCAAAAATTTACATTTTTAGAGAGTGTATTAATCCCCATCCTAAAATTATCATCTCTCTTACAGTTTATTATGTTCAGCTATACTTGTATATAATGCATGTTCTTACCAAAGGTTTCTAGTGTTCTTATGACTATTCTACAGTTACCTTGGCCACAAAAAGAAGTCTCAGTTCTTGCTGCAACAATATTAAATGGGATAGGTGGTAAAGATATATGACCAATGATGGTGACCTAAGTGCTCATAGAAGAAAATTTCTATAGTTGCAGAGCATAATAAGAACTAAATTTAGAAGAAAATCTCTCTCAAGAAGAAGAAAAGTTAAAAATTATTTTCTCTTCACAAAGAAAAGAAATAGAAAGAATTCTGCCTACCAATGCATTGCAGCAAAGCTGGAACAATGCCAGTTTTTGCTGGAAGCTGCCTAGTTTCCTTCCTCCATAAGTTCCTTCCACAAGGCTTGTGATAGTCCTCATACCCCTCTCACTGTGCTCAGATCTAATAGCAGAAGTAAACCAGCAGAAAGCAGAGTCCCCCTTAGAGACCAAGCAGTTTACTACTGCTTTACCTCCCTGAACTAGCTCGTTGAAATGCTGGGATAATAGTGTATTAAGAATAAAAATGCACAAATGTTCTCAGAGAACACAAAGGACTAATTTTAACGTAGTGTACAGGTTTATATTCAAGTGCTATTTTTTTTTTTATTTTCCTAGATTTTCCCCAAATTGTGGGAGATATCTAGAACTTCTTTGATGCCAAACATGCACAATTTGATTCTTAATTTAGTAGAAACAGGAGGAGAACTGAGCCTGTAGTCTGGTAGAGCTGGTGCTGCTGCAGCTCTGTGTCCCAGGTCTAAGCAAATGAACATGTATTATCCATACACAAATTTATGTATATAACGTGGATTTCCCCAGAGCTGGGCACACAGAACAACACAGACAGACATGGTCAGGTCTCACATCAACACAAAGAACACCAGTGCCTCATCTTTTGTGATGAGGGTCTGGCAGTGGCAAATGCATGGCAGTACAGTGTGGATCCCTGCAGAAGCTTGGCTCAGACACTTGGTACACCTGGAAGCTGTCCCTGTATCCAAATCTCTCCAGTTACTGGCATCTGGGCATGTGAGCCCCAGCGACTGCAGGTTCACCTCAGCTACTGTCAGAGACCTCTTAGTCACCTCCCCATTTCCCCCCATTCCGCCCCAATCCTTCTCCAACACCACACTACAGATCCCACAGTATCTGTCCTTGCATGCACAGCCCTTCTACGGTGTTGTTCTGGATCCTCACTCTCCCCAAATTCCTTCCCCCTAGAGACATCTACACACATGCACACACCACCAGCACATGGTTGTTCCCCAGCCCTGTGTCTCTCCAGAAGGTATCAGGGACTCTCCAGCCCTCTAAAAGCCAGCTGCTCATGCAATGTTGCTCCAAAAAATACAGTCCCCTCTCAGCTCCCTGGCCATGTTGCCTACTCACCAGCTCTGGAATTGCCTGAAGCCTGATCTTTTGACTTCTAAAGACAAAAAAAGAAAAAAAAAGAAAAAAAAAATCACAACATGCACATACTTTCCCTCCCTTTCTTTCTCTCATACAGTTATATATATGACAAGGAAAAAACTATCACCATCACAACAAGATAATCTCTTTTTTTCCAGATTTTACTGTTTAAAAATAAAATTATATTATCAGATAAGTGTACCTTATACTTCATCCATTAGTTTATCTCTTCTGATGTTTCATAAAATTTGGCTCACAAGACCAGTCCCTGATAGAGTGGATTAAATGTCATGTCCTGCAAAATTTTCCCACAGCCAATATAGAAGTCAAAGAGAAAACTTTTCAAGTCCAGGAGGTCACTATATAGATGGGATTTTCAGTGAAATATCTATACATAATATTTCTAACATAAGACTTTTACCTCTTTAAACAGAACAGAATCTCAGAGTTTAGATGGCAAGAGAGTATTTGGCATCCATGAGGTGTTACAAACCTTATTGTGAGTCAAAGAACTGCTTAGATCAAAATTATTTCTTTTCTGGAACTATGAACATAGATGTATCGTTGTGTACATCTATTTAGAGATAGCCCATATTCTTGTTGAGTGGCAAGGACCTTTCGAATGTGTCTGATTATTGCCTCTCTGAACTTCATAAAGCTGAACAATAAACTCATTAGTTAAACAAATCTTTGTGCAATTCTTTAGACAATGTGGTGTTGTCAGTTCTTCCAAGCTAACAGAGACCGAATAAACCAGGAATAGCAAAAAAAAAAAAATCTCCAACAATAAGGCATGCTTTTTCTGCAGTAAAGTGCTGAGTTAACAGCTGAGTTATAACACAGTGATCACTTTATTGCAGTGTTTAGTCATCATACAGTGAGTTTTAGTGGTATTAGGTAGGGCATTGTAATACTTCATGATGCGAATGCAAGAAGTAAACAATGCTTTGGAGAAAAACATTCTTGTCCAAATATAGCCTTCAGTAAAATGACTAAGTAATATTACTTGTAGTTGTTTGGGGAATAGTGAGTGAGAG
>VXBR01003863.1:168968-194651 GCA_013400215.1 Cisticola juncidis
CCAGGAGGTCACTATATAGATGGGATTTTCAGTGAAATATCTATACATAATATTTCTACCATAAGACTTTTACCTCTTTAAACAGAACAGAATCTCAGAGTTTAGATGGCAAGAGAGTATTTGGCATCCATGAGGTGTTACAAACCTTATTGTGAGTCAAAGAACTGCTTAGATCAAAATTATTTCTTTTCTGGAACTATGAACATAGATGTATCGTTGTGTACATCTATTTAGAGATAGCCCATATTCTTGTTGAGTGGCAAGGACCTTTCGAATGTGTCTGATTATTGCCTCTCTGAACTTCATAAAGCTGAACAATAAACTCATTAGTTAAACAAATCTTTGTGCAATTCTTTAGACAATGTGGTGTTGTCAGTTCTTCCAAGCTAACAGAGACCGAATAAACCAGGAATAGCAAAAAAAAAAAAATCTCCAACAATAAGGCATGCTTTTTCTGCAGTAAAGTGCTGAGTTAACAGCTGAGTTATAACACAGTGATCACTTTATTGCAGTGTTTAGTCATCATACAGTGAGTTTTAGTGGTATTAGGTAGGGCATTGTAATACTTCATGATGCGAATGCAAGAAGTAAACAATGCTTTGGAGAAAAACATTCTTGTCCAAATATAGCCTTCAGTAAAATGACTAAGTAATATTACTTGTAGTTGTTTGGGGAATAGTGAGTGAGAGTATGCTGAGCAGCAGTTTCCATCTGATGAACTGCATTGTTAAAATACAGCAAGTATCATAGAAATATTACAGTAATATCATGCATGTAACTGTAATATTATAGTATTATGCAAGTCATAATAAACTGAAAAATGTTCAGAAATAAAGAGAGCAAGTACGAACTTGCTCCTTAAGTGCATGCACTAGGGAAGGTTGAATTCTGATTTTCTTTAAGAGAGATCCAAGGAGCTATGACTTTGAGACTGCTGTCTAAGTTCATGTTTTTCAATTTTGGTCTGATTCCTCATGCTATTTTCCACTTTCTCCCCAGCTGAATCATGTCCCTGCAGCTACCCATTCAAAGAGGACAAAGTATTCCTAAGGCTCACCTAGCTGCTGATGCTTGATTACTTGTTGAGCTTTTGTGCTGTGGTCTGATCTTGCCTCTCTAACCTCAGTGCTTTGGAACCACCTTCACTGCCAGACAGTTCCAAAAGGAGTTCCAAAGTTTCTCCAAAAGGAGCCTCTTTATGCTGTTTTTTGATTTCTGTGTCATGTTTATCACAAAAATCTTTTATGAGCTGGACTGCGTCTGTTTTTAATGTCTCCCATTTACACTCAAATCTAAGTTCATGCAATTTCCTTTTTGTATTGTTTTGATTCTCCATTATTCTTTTTCTGAAATAATTAAGTCCCGTGTTTTCAATCTTTGATTGTTTCCAAATAAAAGAATCTGCTTTAGAAATTTTAAAGGTCTTCAATTGTAATGATTAGCAGAAATATAGAAAGCTGTTCATTTAATTGTTCATTTAATTTTGTCATAAATACAAGCAAAGTTAAATCTAATCTTCAATCTTGGGACTGAATAAATGAGCAAGACAGTATTGAATTTTATATTATTATGTTAATTGTAAAGTCATTGCTTATAAAAATCAAAGTTTTAACCATTAAAATTAATGATTTTAATCTAATATTCAGATATATGCTACTATAAGATCTTTACAGAGTAATAAATAGAGTAGAAGGAGGCTTTTTGTCCTTCAAAAATAATATTTTAAGTTTGTAGCACATTATTATATTTTTATTGTGCTTCTATCATAGTAAACCAACCCACTAAACAAATGCTGATTTTTTTCTGATTTTTAATTGTCCTTTTTTGCTTGCTTTTTAATATTTCTATTGCTTATATTGTTGATTGTAATGTAAGTTTACTACTAAGAAAAAAAAATCTTTGCTCCAGATGTTATAAAATCTTTACAGGGGTACAATACTATATGGTTTGATAAGTGCATTGCCTTAAGCATTTTTCAGTGACAGCAGTGTTTTTGAAAGAATCATTTAATGCTATTTTCTCAGATTCTTTTCATTGTTCAGTAAAAAGCAGAGATTATGCATATATCTTTTCTGTGTAATGCATGTATAGTCTAGCACAAGACTGCTATAACTCCTTTACAAAATGCTCAACTTGAGCAAATAGCATCTATAACCTGAAAAATTCACACATCAGTTATCAAAAACAAATGGCCGAGTGAAATCTGGTTGTGCTAAGGTTACACACAATTAATACACAGAGCAATTTTTACAATCTCAAAAAAAACTATTTTACTTTCCAGTACTAGTGAAAAGTATGTAACAAGTGGGGGAAAAGTATACGTGGATATAGGCATAAATTTCAATTTTGAAATTGAATCAATCATGCATGCCCCAGTATGTTTGTTCTTGCTTTTCTCCAGTTAGTGCCTCCACAAGACAGTAAGGGTCTGTCCATATTCTAAACTGTCTTTTCAAGCAATGTTCAAAGCACCATATAAATCACATCTGTCAGGTCAAACTGGAATCAATTCTGAAAGTTCCACTTCTAGCAAGCATTGAAAGTTGTTTTGGACTCGAGCATACCCTCCAGCATCCAACTATTTCTACAGATTAGAAACTGATATTAGTGCAACTTCAAACAAAAAAGAAACTGGTGACAACCAAAAGAGCTTAATTTTAAATTAAACAGTCATCATATACTTACATTGGTTGAACTTGGAGTATTCAAAACAAATACATACCAAAACAAACTCTCAGGACATCAGAATCACATATTTACACCCAGACTTTATCAGCAAGATGCAAAAATGACAGAGCCTGAGGTATCCAAAACTTAAAAGCTGGTAATTGCCTTACCATGATACCAAAGTTGGGGGTTAGAAAAAGGCTGCTAAAAAGGCTTTCTGAAATTATATATATGAATCAAGTCAGATTCATTACACCAATGTACTTCATAGGTAGCGTCACATTGCCGATACAACTGTAGAGTTACAGAACTTGAAGGGAAGGAGGTGGCTAAAAAATTATGAAATGGCAGAAGGAGCTGTGAAAAAGTTTGCACTCACAACCATGCAAAATAGGAAAAAAATATTACTGAACGAATTATTGAAATGAGACTACACAGTAGCTCAGAAATTCAAGGAGAGAAGAATCAAAATGGAAAGGGAAAAGATTCTAATGCAGAAATATAAAGTGCAAGAAGGCAACTCATCAGGGAGAAACAGAATCTTCCCCTCCTGGCTGATACTTGCCTCACTTAGCGAGATTTCTTGTGCTTCTTCATGGCCGTGTTCAAAATGTTATCCCTGTGAAACTTAAAATTTCAGCTTTTTTGTTTGTGCTTTAGCAGCAGATAATTGCTTTGTATATCTAAGTTGCAAATATTCCACTCACTGAGGGTCCTCAGGTATGGCAAAAGATGCCCAACCGTATGACTTAGAGAGAAACAGAGATATATCTCTTTTCTACAAAAAAAATAGTGTAGCTGGAAACTATTCAAATGTCATCTTATAATTTAGCATAAAAGAATGTGTACTTCAAAGCAATAGAAAAAGTAAAGAGAAATTTCAAAGAAAAAATTTTCAAGGTATTGACAAGCTTACTTTCAGCTTGGTGATGTTGCCTTGGTTACCTATTTTAACATAGGCAAGTCAAAATTGTGTAAGTGTATATATATAAATATATATACATACATATATTTATATAGTTAATAATTTAGTAGATATACTGTACATTAATACTGTTCAGTCAGTTGAGCAGTAATAGTTTAGATAAAACACTACAAAGATATAAGCATGTTTGCTCATGCCTGAAGCCCAAGATGGACTTTGTTTGACACTGGTAAAGAATGCAGGTATCTCTGCTATAGGTTGAGATGTTTCTGCTGTGTGTCTGGACAAGAGCCACTGGGCAAAGGGGATAAACTAGGAGGATACTGGGGTGAGTGAATGTGTCAAATAAGGCTCCTCCTTGTTCTGCACTGACTTTTTATAATCATGTCAGGGTTACATCAGTCCCTCCTATGCAACTTAAATGGGAACAAAAAATCATTCCATGAGACGTTCAGTCACACAGTCAAGAGTTTTTCTGAGAGATCTAGGCTGGTCAAAGACTTGTTTTCTTTCCAACAAAGCAGAAGCAGGCATGCGACCTCCACAGTCATTCTGACTTTGGTAGCAGGAGTCTCATGAGTTTTGACAAGATGTTTTCAATTTGACTAGGAAGACAGAAGACAAACCAGGCTGCTATTTGACCATATCTCACAGTCAACAGAGGGAAATATGAAACGATATACATTAAGCTTTAATGAAGAGAATAAAGACCTCTGAATCCACATAAGCAGATTCCCTGTTTTACTGTCTAAATCAATCAAAGCAATTAATTACGTCACAGTATTTAAATATCTGAAAAATAATTACACATTTTTAAATATCCATATAGCAGCTATAACTTATATGCAGCTCTGTATATGTGTAAATATACATATATACGTTATTAAAAATTCATGTTTCACCATTTAATTCTACATCATATGCGCATCCAAGACTAGAAATATGGCTGAAATCTTTTATTGAGCAAATTTATTTGGTTTTTGCTCTTAGGTTTTCTTCCTATATCATACTTGCTACTCCATGCATTCTTTTGATGATCCGGCTTGCAAAATATATATGATGGTAAAAGAAAATTAAATCACACAGATTTCTGTGAAAAATAAAGATTGCTAACATGAATGTATTGTTCAATTGCTCTTACATGCAAGAAAATGGATGAGAATGACAGCAGAAGAGTTTCCATTATTTTATCAGTAGGCGTTTCTGCACATGCCTGGGGAAAAATTGCTATCTTAGATATTCAGATTTACTTTCTTTGGTGTTTTAAATTGGCATAAAATGGACTGACATCCTTTATAAGTGTGTGCCATATTTTTAAGTGTCAGCAGGTGAAATTATGCTAATACATGTTCATGTCTACCCATCCATCTAATTCAGGTCTTTATTAGAAACCTGGGTCATCAAAAATCTCAGCATTGATTGTAAAAAGAGCAAGGAGCTAAAATATGTCAGTAGAGAATAAGGTGTCAAGTTTGGTGGATCAACTGAGGAACAAAAGAGGCTGCTGCTTGGTTAAAGTACTTTATTACATGGCTACATCAGTCTCAGGAAGGCAGTGTTACCGTCTGTGCCATCCTGCAAAGCTTTCAAGCACAGAGTCCTCATGTCCCAAGCAGCAGCAGCAACAGTCTCGATGCAATGCACTATATTCATATATATATTTATATGTATATATAAATATAGCACAACCAGCTGCAAACAATGCTGTTACTCTCTTTTTGCACCTATTCCTGATCTAGCATAGTTGTGTAACAATGGCCATCATTTCTTACACAAGGCCTATGCATATCGCCTATCTACTCTGTCTAGCAATGTTAGCAATGCTGTTGTGTTTAGGACTTAGTTAACTTTGTAAAAGGTAATCTACTGAACTTTAAACCAGACTTTAGGGCTTTTCTATTAACTAATATAGTCTCTTACTTGCTTAAGGTACTTAGGGCATATTTTTACTTACCTAAAACTTGAACTTGCATTCTCACTTCATGTCTGTGTGACTTTATGTATCTCAGTTTCTCTGAGGGTTTCAAACTAACCTCTGCCTTCTTTTCTGCCTCTAAGCCTTTATGCATGGGGTCCTGGGAGATTTCTACCTGGTTTCCAACAATAAGGTAAGCGGATTCCCTCATCATTACCTTAAAGTAAAATGCTGGAGTCGTTATACTGCCTTAATTCAGGTCCTAGAACAAATGAAAGAACATAAGAATCGGGAACTAAATATTTATTAAAAATATAAAACTCTTTCATTTGTTGTTTTGCTTAGGCCATTTAACTGCTCTTAAATTGCTGTTTTTTAAAGAAAAGACTGCAGTATAATTATGAACATTATGGAACAGTTAAAATACTTTGAGTATTGGTATCTTAATTTTGTCCTCTGTGCAGGTAGAAGGCATAATATCTGCCTCAAAATAATACTTGGAGGTAATTAGCCTCATTTTCCTGATCACTGTGCAATTGATATTACTGTGAATATCAACAATGTTTGTACACTAAATAAAACTCTGGTTTTCATTATCTTTGAGCATTTACTGAAGTTGTGAAATTGATTTGCATGTGTAATTTAAATTGAATATTTTTTCTTTGCAGCAAACCTTTTAAAATATAAATTTGTGATGTACATCTGTTTCCAGCTTGTTTTTGCCTTTCAAGCTTTTCAGTAAGTTATTTTAAAATTGTATGAGCTTTCTTCATTCATTAACATAACAAAAATGCATAACCCTGACAAGTGAAACCTATCAGAACCACAGTCAGAAAATAGAAGACTGAATTCTTATTGACTGTATAATAACAAAAATGATGCTGTTAAAATTCTGCAAGACCTTGCAGAAATATAATAGCATCGTCTGACTCAACTTACTCACAACTCAGTCTTCTGTAGAAATCAACATAAATGCTAACAACTATGAAAATCACCCATCAGTTTTTTTAAAAAACATCAGTACACTTTGGATATGTTTTGCTATATAGCTACTTACATTTATTTACTTACATTTAGCTATATAGCTACTTACATTTATATATGCAATTTAAAAGTTAAACAGGTCATCTGATTACTAGTATCTTGAAAATAAATACTATAATTGCTGATTAATTCACTATTCTTTTCTATAAATGTATTCAAAAGTTAAATTAATCTAGTTGTACTCTGCTTTTCAATTTACATGCTCCACTTTGATTTCAAATAGGCATGTAAATTAGCAATGGATAATGGGATAAGATATGCAGTGGTGGTATTTGAAGCAGCCTCTATGCAAAGCCTTTTCCATGCTTGGACTAAGTCACTGATCCAAATACTGATGAAGTAATGGAAGAATGGTTTGAGATATCATTGAACTTTAGGTCAGTTGTTACAGAGGCAAAATGAACAATAATGGATTTTCTGTAAAATCTAGAATAAGAAAACTTTGTGAATTGTTTACATAGTTGTATTCTAAATATATTCACAAATGATTGGACTGGATTTTCAGAAGTGGAGAAGAGGGGAAACATTTTGGTAAACAATCCATCACATCTGTCATAAAATTTCTCAGCTAACATAATGCATAGTACTTATTCAAAATATTTGTACAACATTTTGAACGAATTATGGATGGATACAAACACAAGTTATTTGACCAGCAGCATAAAATGAGTGAATCACAGACATATGTATTTGCCAAATATTTCCAAAGAAAAATACAAAGTGAATTATTTAGAAAATTTGACTCAACTTGTTTCAAGTCCATACTGGTAACATCCAGAATGTGTGGACATACAGAGAAAGATATGTGATTTATAAAAAAATGAAAATTTTAATTCCATGATTATTCTGCTTAATCTAGGTACTTGGAAATCTTATTCAGATGTTAAAGAAATATATGTAATTTGTAACATGTGAGGCCATCTGTATATCAATAACAACACATGGTCATCCCTTTTTCTGCCTGGGAGGAGACACCAGCCATAAGTCAGGTCTAGTCATAAGTCCACTCTGTTGACTAAGTCATAGGAATACACTGTTGTATTTGAGCTTCTTTTTCAGTCTCCTTTGACAACCAACATGGAGAAAATAAAACAGTTTTAGAAGAAGAATGTTTCATATGAATACTGTTGAATTGGTGTTGATGTTTCAGTCCTCCCTAACTGATCCAGAGATCAAAATTTTCTTGAAAATGATAGTTCATGTGCCTATTAGCCCAACTACCTTCTCTTAGGACTGATGAACAAGTTAAACCAAGATTGCTCATCAGAGAAATTACCTGTTCTTCACCACTTTGTTGTTCAGAATGCATTGAACAAGGAGTCCAGTTCATTGCTGAAATGAAAGTCTCAACCAGAAATCAAATTAATCAGTCTGACATCACCAGAATACAAAGGTTTAAGCAAATGTGAATTACATTATTCATCTCCCTTTGATGAATTCAAAGTTTATCATTTATTATTCTATAAAAATTGACACAATTATTCTTAGCAATGATTACATGATAAAGAACTTTACTGTATTGAATATGCGTGGTGCAGTATAGCTATTGTGTGGAATAATGGAATAAAAAGTAGAATATTTAAATAAATAATTGCATTCAATGCTCACTAAAACCATATAATTAAAAACAATCAACCAAAAACTTCACAGCTTTGTTCAGAAGCCATTGAGTGAGTGACAGGAACTATATTTTACTGGCTATATGTTATTCAAAAGGTTCAATTTTATTTTTCTGTTAAGGAGGCTAAATAGATATATATGGAGCTTCTTAATTCAATATGCCATTACTGAATTAAATAATATAATTGCTCCTTTGTAAATCTAAAATTATAGAACTCATCTTTGAATTATTTTTGGAGTACCCTGCCTCACCTTCAGTTTTCAGTAGTGTTATGGGTTGACACAGTTTGTTTTTTAGTTAAAATTGAAACAGTTCCATGTCAGGATCTTAGAATTATTTTGAGACAGGCACCTACCTGTGAGCTCATCTTTAAATATTGACATATTGTTTGACCACTGGGGAAGCTAGATGCGACTTCAAAAAATATCCATGTTATAAATGCCAAGCCAATTCCAATAAACAAACAAAAAAAAATATTAATTAAAGAATTAAAGGAAAAAAATTTGGGCAAGCCAGCAATCAGAAGCACAGTGTCGATGCCCGAGATCAACACTGGCAGAACCTCAGCTACAGCCTCTATGGCACCGTAACCCCCTTGTTCACGAATTGGCTCCCTTTGTGGTCCCTGTTTTATACAGTTTATTTGGCCAGCATCAGAGGATTTCCTCACAGTTCTTTTTCTCTGGGTTGGTTTCTTCATATTCATCTCAGCCGTCCGTTCTGCTGAAAGGGGTTTCCCCATGGAAAGATGAGTGTTAACTTCGTTCCTCCGGTGTATGAATGGGAGGTGAAGTTCTGAATGGGAGGTGTTGATTTCAATCTTGATTTACCCTTTATTCTGGTGTTAATAGTGTGCTTCCCGATTTCCTGGCAGGGGTATCCTCTTTTCTGGATTCGTAGCCTTTGGGTGTTGCCCGTCCTAAAATTAGTCGGTTTCATGCCCAACCTGCTTATGCATTTGATTTTACAAAACATATTTACATTTTATATACACCAAAACATGAATTATTTGGCAGTATTTATTACACCCATATAAATCCTGAGTGTGTCCAAGCAGGTCTCTTTTTCTTCCAGCCTCAAAGGAGGTGAGAAGGCAGTCCTGGCTCTCTCCTTATGGGGGAGGCTGGGATGGCTCAGCCTGCACGGCCCTGGGCCTTCCCAGGGGACCCATCTTACCCCGTGACTCAAGGGCTGGGGAGGGAATGAAAATCTATCCCTGGCTCGGATGGGATTTCCAGCAGCTGTAAAACATCCTGCTGCTAAGTTGGGGAAGCAGAGCCCCTTCCCACCCCCCATCGCTCCAGTGACTCCTGGGCGGAGGAGGAAAAAGGGAGCAGGGGTAAGAGAAAGCCCAGGCTGCTGGAGAGATGATACAGCTGAGCTCAGAGGCGGCTCTGCAGCCGGGCAGGTGGCCCCAGCAGCAGCCAGAACCCAAAGACTCTGGCTCAGCCCACTGAGGCCTGACCCCACCTTCTGCCACTGGCAGGCTGAGCTCTGATCTCTCATCAAGAGTTTTCTCCATCCACAGGGGTTTGAAATTCTAAGGCCTTGCACCTGGCATAGATCACCTGACCATCTGCAAACCCGGACAGGAATGGTAACTCCTCTGACACAAATTGAGACTTTTTTTAAAACTCTAATCCTCCTTTTGAGTAAGAAGAGACAAGACAGAGTAAACATAAAAGAAACAGAGCATGAAGTCAGTGAATGAGAGAGTGAAAAGACTTTTTCAGGAGGAAGGATTTGAGGAGTTTGCTATTTTAAGCTGGATTTCTTTTACTGAGCCATGGTAACAAACTCTCTATGTAGATTATATTTTGAATAATGGAAAAATATGCGTTTGGGGAGATTATTGTTTATTTGTGGATTTTTGAGCAAAGGTGTTTGTGATGGACTGAGTAATACTGCATTAGAATATGTGATTCTTGTGGTCTCATGAGGTACTTGAACCAAGAGAGGAGAAGCCCTTTGAGCCAGTGAAGAAGTGAGAAAACATCTCTGTTCCTTGAGATGAAGAAACCTTTGCTTTTGGAGTTGTTCATCTTTAAAAGGTGACACCCCAATATACTTGAGTTCACATGCTGCACATAAGCAGCTTGGGAAACTGCTAATGGGAGGAGATTTCACAGAACAGGTTTTCCTCAAATAGCTGTTTTTGTGACAGCTACAACCCAGAAGAGAACTGTTCTAAATTATCAGTGGGAGAAAATTCCACGGTAAACTAAGAGAGACTCCTCTTCCTAAAGAACTCATGAAAGATTATTTTTAAATAGCAAAACTGACTGAAAATCACAGGTTTTGTCTCCTTATGTTGTTTCTGAGAAAGTAAAAACTTGGTGGTAGGGAGAAGAGTGTTTGAAGGTTTCATTTTGTTTCTTTTTTCTTTTCTCTTTTAGTGTGTGTTAATAAATTTATCTTTGTAACTTTCAAGTTAGAGCCTGCATTGTATTTTCTTTCTCCTGATCTTACTCACTCAAACTACTACAAGTAGCTACCAACTTTGCCAGAAAGACAAGAAAATATCAGATTCTCATGAATCCTTTTCTTTAGATAAAAGTGGAACCAAGGATACATGTGAAATAGTCTATCTTGTGCCTAGACCAATCAGTTAGGTACATTTGTTCTATTTTTCCTGGAAAAAATACTCACAAAAAGAGTAAAACAGACGTGTCATGTAGACATGTCATAAAATTACCAGTAGTGTAATGATTAGATATTTTCTAAAGATAAAACATATATATTTGTCTGGGTATTTTTTTATGAATTTTGGGGTTGGTTACTACATGCAAGAGGTTCTTCAATTACAAAGATAATCAAAACTATCAGTGTTGTATGTCATCAGTTGGCAGCCTATCTCACTGCCAAAAATGAAGATTAATTCTACCAGCACATAAACAACATTTTTGGTCCACTTTCAAAAGGTATTGCTACCTGAAATCTATGTAGGAAAACCAGTCATGCTTGCTAGGTATTATATGCTGGATTTACCTGCCAGATGAGATGCCAGATTCAGGAGACCAGTATTCCAATCTCTCTTGAGCTACTGCAGCTGGCATTCTCAGTTCTACTGTCCTCAGGAAACACCTGACAGCAATTGTAGTATCCATATTTTTAATATTGACTCTAGGTTAATGCAACCACAAATTATCAGATTCTTATTTGACTTCTTTTAGTAGTTTAACTAATAGTCTAATGTGGAGTATGTGGAGACACATATTCATTTCCTTTGCTTGCAGTCTGTTATCTGTACCTTCATTTTATGTTGTTATGTCTGACATAGTCAGTGCTCCCACCTCAGCCTTCCCATTAACCACCACAAATGAGCATTGCAAGTTTGAAAATTTTTCATGATGACCCACCTTTGTCTGCTTTTTCTAGAATTCTAAAGACAGGAAAGTTCAGAAAACTACAGGATGACTAACAGCACAGTAAAGATCAAGGTCAGTGTTGCCCTAAGACACAGCATTCATCAAAACAGAGTTTGGCTTCATCAAGAGTGTTGCAGCAGCCCTCTTATCAGAGGGTAAAAATGAGCCAAGGCACAGGCTTCTTGTTAAACACAGCATAAAAAGGGTCCTGGTTTATTCCTCTTCATAGCTGAGTCATATTAACTCCAACTATTCACTGGCTGCAGCTGCACCAACTCCTGCTGTAGGTTTCCCTTGCAGCCTCTGACTGCAGCTCTTACCCAGCTAGACTGTGGCTGCAGGTTCCAACAACAGGCTCTGACTGCAGACCCAGACTGACCTCACAGCAGTGATTCACTCCAGGATTGTGCTTCATGATTTTCTCCTTCATGCTCCTCAAGTTTCCTCCTCCACTATGATCCTCCCCTTATTCCCTAACCCTCTCTTTTATCTCACTCATCCTTATTGGCTGTAGCTGTTACTCATCAGGGGCGAGGCTGTACTGGGTAATTAACACAGCTATTACTTATCAGGGGTGGGGTCACCTGTGTTCCTTTCTCCCACAAAGAAGCATACATGAGTACTAGTGAATCGCACAGCCAACAGTAATTCAATAAACTGTGGTATGACAGGATAATGAATTTATCCAGTTCTATCTGGTTTCTTTTGGTGTTAAGTTTTGCAAGTATGTGTAAGCATAAAGCTGTGTACTTAAATAAGCAAAAAACACTGCTCTGAAAGCACATCATTGCAGAATTGCAAAGCCTTGTTAGCATTCTTCACATGCTCTCAGTGGACAGAACATTTTCATTTAAATTCTCATTTGCAAAATCACCAAGTCAGCTGGTTTTAAAAAGTTAATGTGAAAAGGAAAGTTCTTAAAATTACTTTTTAATGTTCTATATTGGTGTGGGTTAGCCATATGGGGCGATTGGGTACTGTTTGTCACTTGCTTCATTTCCATTACAATACAATTGCAACAGCAAATCTGTGCATCTTGCAGTTCAAAAAGATATCTTTTTTTTCTTCATAATAACTAGATATGTTTATTAAGTTTTCATTTCACCACATTATAATAAGCTTCACAAATACACAACCAAGATAGAGTTACCTTAACAACCTTGTCATTTCAATTTTCACACATTTCTATTGTGTGTGCCTTCTATCTCACTGAAGTTTCAACTCATTAGCTGACTGCCATAAACTATTAGTCTGTAGCATTGCTCAGTCTTTAAAAAATATAAAACAGAAAAAAAAGAAAAGAGAGAGAGAGAGGAATTGCCTACAGCCACTTTCAGACTCTTAGTGTCTACAAGTTATGTTGGTTCATTAGCCCAAAATGCATTCAGAAGGAACCCCTTCCAGTGACAGTAACAACAACAACAAAAAACACCCAACAAGGAAACCATTCATGAACATTCTATTTTCAGAATCCAAACTAAAGGTATCACTAAACACAAAAGACACTACTCATCTCATTATTTTTCAAAAAGCCAAGCAAATACTTTTATGCATGCAGCATATGCTTCCTCTGTACTTTGGTAGCATGAAACTGTCTAATGTAGTGACATCTGACAGGCAGGGCGTGCTAATTGGTTTGGCTTCAGTTAAAAATATTAAATCCACAAATTGGTAAGGAATGTTAACAGTATTAATTTGATAATCACTGCCTGTTGTAAAGATTGATTTAGGGAAAGCAGTATATTGCCAAAACATTTTTACTTTGAATAATCTTATTATACTTCATTGCCTTTTACAACATTTTTGTGGATTTTTATGTTTGGTTGGTTGATATATTTACCTATTTCTTAGCCAGACTGGCACACCTTGTTGTGATTTTTATCAAATGTATATTGCCATTCCATATTTTTCTAAAAATACATACATGTATGTGTATATTTTTTGTAAAAATGTGTACATTTCTATGTCATGTACACATAATAACACCATATTTCATAATAGCATTACATTAGAGCAATTTTTTTTTGTTTTCAAACCTGTTTTTACTTTCATTTACTTCAAAATCATTTTGCTGTAAAGAATTGAAAATATGATTTTTCTATTTTATTGTAGTTTTAAGAATAATTATTCTTATACAACTAAAAGCTGGCAACACCTCAAAGGATAAAGTAGCTTGGTTTGCTACCTTGTCACCAATTTCCCTCAGTGAGTACATACTACCTTGCTCTAAGGCTGCTGTTTGGAATGATGCCAATATATCTCCTAGCCAGGGAACCTCTACCCAGCAGGAAGAATAAGGTTCTCCAGAGTCTGCACCGTAGAGACAGCATAAGCAGGGATTGTGATGGATTTCACCTCCTCTGCACAGAGCAGTGTTGATATGAAGCACACATGACAGAAATTTCTTGCTGTTTGGGCTTGCTACCAAAATGAGTTAAGTTGAGGGATGCTGATTCCTGGAAAACATCCACTTACAGCTCCCGGACCAGAGATTACTCAAGATTTATTGTCATATGCATGCAGTTTCCTTCTCCAGGTGCACCCGGTGAGATGGTATCCTAAAAGAGTCATTCTAAGGAGCAAATTTCTCTCCTCAGAGAGAAAATAAGTGCAAAGAGACCTCTCACTCTCAAAAAGCATGGCTGTTGGAGACTGAGCAGCCGCACTGTATTTTTGTTGTTTCCAAGCTGCCTTCTCTTTCATAGAATCATTGAACCATTAAGATTGAAAATGACCTCCAGGATCATGGAATCCAACCTTTGACAGAACACCACTTATCAGCTGAACCATTGCACTAAGCTGTGGTTGTTTGAAATGTCCAGTCATTTCTTGAACATTTCCAGGGATTGTGACCCTACCAAAACTGGTGGGGTCACCAGTTCCAGTGTTTAGGGTTTAGGCTGAATAACAGAAAAAGGTTCTTCACCCAGAGAGTGGCTGGGCACTGGAACAGGATCCCCAGGGAAGTGGTCACAACACCAATGCAGACAGAGTACAAAAATCATTTGACTAACACTAAGGCACATGGTGTGGCTCTTGAGGCTGTCCTATGAATGGGCAGGTGTTGGACTCAATGATCCTTGAGGCTGCCGTACAACTCAGCAGATTCTGTTTATTGTCTTTATATTTACTATTGCTTCACAGCCTTTTCTTTCAAAAACTACTGTTTCTTTTTGAAAGTAATTTTACCTCATTCACCTATCCTTGCTACTCAGAATCCAAGTATTTGCCCTCAGATAAGTCTTTCTCACACTGAAATTACTTTTTCCATGTAGTCATCCTATCTATACTGTAACTTTTATCTTTCTTGTTGCCCTTCTCTGAATTTTGCTCCTTGCCATACTCACCTAACTGGGGAAGTTCTATCTCTTTCTGTATTTTTTTTGGTGTTGCCTGTTTGAGATGCAAGCTCTGTCAGTATCACCTCTTGCTATATGACTGCACAGTGTCTAATATTTCCTCTACTTTTAGATGCCACTATAAGAACAACAGGAGTGAGAGCCTACTTGAGTTGATGTATAAGAGAAACAAAGATCTAGGCTTCAGAAGTTATAATAATTTTACAAATGAAAGGCCATAATCACAGGTAGTCCTACGTTCTCAAATTTATCCAATACTGATGGACATGTAAGATATGGAAATCAATTAGCCGTCTCAAGATTATCTCTCTCTCTGCACTGAAAGTGTGAGGACTCCAGGTGAGAATACAATCTAATTTTTAGATGGTAAGAATGAGATTAAATGCCTGTCAATATAGTTGCCAAGTAAGGTGCCTAAAGTAACTTTCCTAAATCCAAGTTAAATTTGGATTCCAGCCAACATTTATTTTGTCATGAAGCCTGAGAGTATGCACTACATTTCCAAGGTCTGCAGGGAATACTTCAAAGCTCTGTTTAGCAATGTGGTTGATAGTCTCTTTCTTCTTGAAAGAATAATGTAAATACCTTAAAATTTCAACCTTCCCGTGCCATAGTCGGGTCTAGGACTGATGAAGAGGATTTATATTAATCAGATTAGCAACAATAGTAGAAAAAAGTGACTTTGTGTTGTCTCCTTCTGTGCCATCACTGAGATATGACTGTGTGTGCATACATTTATTTAATATTTATACTGGAAAAGTGCCTAGACACTCATTTTGATCACAATAGTCAAATAGTAGTGAGGTGGGTGCTCTACAGAAACAGATGCTATGCATGGGTATGCTTACAAAAAATATTATATAACTTTTTTATTCATACTCCTGCCATTTCAACTTTTTATCTTTTTATTTTATTGAAATATAAGATTCTAATGTTTCAGGTCAAAGAACCTTAGCATGTTTTCAAGACCTATAAAACATGATAATAATAAACAGTGGAAGTAAATATTTAATTCACAATTTTTCTTTCTTCTAACAAATTTTTCTGTTGAAATGTGCAGCAGAGATCATTAACAAAATTGCAGATTTTTAAGAGGAACTAATGTAGATATTTAAATAGACCACAATATAATAAAATATAGAATAAAATATGTCTTGTGAAGACTTCTCTCATATATTAATTTCTTCATTATTTCCAGTAATTTCAACAAAAACCATATTTGTGAAATCATACGCTTAAGTTTGAGCACTTGTTTTCAAACTGTTATTTTATAGACCTAAATAATTTTGAGGTACAGAAGTCTGTAACGTAATAAATTAAGGATGGTGGAATCACCATCCCTGGAAGGGTTGAAAAGGCTTATTCTTGTTCCACTTGCAGATATGGTTTTGTAGTGTTGCTAGGTCAATTGTTGGATGTGATAGTCTAAGAGACCTTTTCAAATGTGATACTTGCATGAGTCTATGATTCAAAATATGCTTTTCTTAATCACATTAATTAGAGCACTTAGTTCAGTGTCCAGAGACAAGCATGGACTAAAGTTTGAGTATCACTGAACTAAAATATATACTCTATTCATAATTCTCCCTTGAAGGAGAAACTGTAGTGATCATAGCAAGATGCTGCAAAGGTTTAGTTATGGGTTTTTCATGTATTATAGATAATTTGTTTACACGGTCTTGCCAGAGCAGGGAAACTTTTCTTTCACAAATATAAATCAAAAATGAGCTAAAGTCCTCATACCGAAATAAGTATGAATTCAGTTCTATATCTGAGCAGAATTAGAATGCAGCTTTTATTAAGTACATATTGGAAAATTCAGTTGAATGCAACAACTGAAGGTAGAACTACACTATTTCACTTTTCACTCGCAGCAGCACAGGAGCAGTTCTGCTGTCCTGAGCACAGAAAGAGCACACTCCAAGAGGTTTCATTTCTTCCACAACCTCCTTTCCAATCTTTCTCAAGACCACATGTATCAATCTTTGCCTTATCCCTTTTGAACCACTGTCACTCATGATTCTTATTTTTGCTTGGCTTTCTGTATACTTTTGCCTCTTTCTTTTGTCTTTCAACTTGTTATTTACAGACATACAGTCCTAAAAATCAATAACTCCACAGTCTGCACTACTCCAGACAAACTCTGCTTATTTTTGCTGGCATATTTCTGTTCCAGTCTTTCCATCTTTCCAGATACCTCAGAAAGTAGACTATGCTATTCCACTATTTTTAAACAAAGAGATTTTAATTGCTTTCTTGTCTGAAAAGAGTGAAAGCTGACTAACAAACCCCCCTGCATTCAATGACCTTGGTGACTGCCTACAAAGTGACATCATGGATGCTGGCAGCTGAACAGCACCTTTATAAAATAAACCCAGGATTGTCCATGTACTCAGTACAATATAAGCTGTCACATCACTTTTGCTGATGTATTTGTGCAATCTCTCTTTCTTCCAGTATTTATATTTTCCCTTTAGACTTCTTAATTTTAAAGACGATTGCTGTATACAAGAAAATTTTCAATATTGGATTCTGCTTAATACTTGGCTGAAGAAAGTCACACCTACAAAAGTAGAATGGTTGTTCCAGGTGTCAGGTTATTAAAAAACATGAAATCATAATATCACCAGGAGACTTAGTTAGAAGGATCTTTGGAGTCGATCTGGTTCAACCTCCACTTCAGTCAAAAAAAATTGGGCCAAAATCTGATTTCACTTATGAGGATGCTGAAGAATATTTGCGTTTCTTAGTCTTTTTCCAAAGCTCTGAAATATCACAGAATGGGTAAAAAAACCTTAAATCACATATTTCTCCTACATCTTCTAAAGCACCATTGTTGCTCAGTGGTTGTCTCCTAATTTTTTGAGATTTGAGCTAATATATGACACTCCTTCTATTGGTTTTAATTTCTTTAGTTATTTTATCAGAGATATTGCTTGCAGCACACCTAGAAACAGATAGTGGTTTCTCTTCCTTACAAGCTCTTCCTTCAATATCTGCTAGTAAATATGTGATCTGCTGCCCATAAGGATCTGTACACCTCCTTCTCACATAGTCATGAGCTCTTCCTCAGTGTTTATTAGCTTATCTTCTATATAATTAAAACTTCAGTTATGATTTCCAACATAGATTTCCTGCTAAGCATCATTTAAGAGCTCTGTGCCCTACAGCAATTTTTTAACTCTCTCCTATGATTCTCCTAGGAGAGTTTTGCCTCTAAAAAAGGAACATAGTTGAGCTTTTAATCACTGGCCATTACCAAGCAAATTTATTTAAAATATAGAAAAAAATCAGCCTTATAATATTTATGTTGTCCTTTTCTATTTTAGAAACGCGCAGATGTTGGATATACGAGCATTTGAATTGCTCATTCTGAGATTAGCAGAATTCATAAGAAAGTAGCTTCAGACTTCCCTTGTTTTTATCCTCCTGTTGTTGTGAGGTACTGAGTTGTAGCATGCAGAACTAGGTAGCTTGCTTTCATTAATTTTCCAATATTTCATGCAAACGTGATGGCAAAACAGCTTTACACATGGAAGGAATTAAAATATCAATAGTGTAGTATTTAACCTGAGTACCTGACTCAGTATAAAATGCAACAACAATCTTCGGTGATAATTGTGTAAGTATATCAGCTTTATGCAACATAGCTATGGCCCTATTTTCTCTCCCTAAATATTTTATAGCATATTTTTGATTCGTAGATTGTTCATTCTTTCACTCACTCACTCTCATTTACAAGTACACATAAGTATTTATCCCTTTAGGAACTATATTTATTCAGGAAATTTGGACCCCTACACAGACAAGGGTTAGATACACCCTTGTGTTAAAAAATAATCTTTGTAACTACTATTAATATTTCAAATTTCTAAATGTATTCCAGTGAACACTGACCAATCCGCTGTGCATGATGTTGTTTTTTCAACATGTTATGATTTATGCCTTTTAGATTAATCTATGTTTATAGTTTTAGAAATATTATTATTATATGTGTTATTAGATAATATTAGATAATATTATATTATATTATATTAGATAATATGATATGATATTTATTATATTTATTATATTATGTGTTATTTTAGTATTTTAACAGACATAATTTGAAGCCCACCTTTATTTGCTGCACAATTGCCATCACTAGCAGATTGTATCCACCTGAAAATAGTGTTATATACAAATAATTATTGTACCGGTTTGGTTGTGTTCCTGAGTTTTGGTTTTACAAGATTACCACTAAAACATAAAACTAGAAATATCATTTTCTTAATTAATAATAATACTTGGCTAAAATAAGAAAGTGAGGATAAAACTTAACCATCATTTTCTAGCATGAAAAAAGCCATAGATTTTCTGTAGCTTCCCCTTCCTCAGATGATACAGTTGGAGCTCTCTATCATTCCACACCATGCTGGACCCAGCACAGGTCCTGTTAGGAGTAAAGATCCCTACAGCATTCTTGCATCTCACTTTTGAACAGAGGCTGGGCTGGTCTCTGTGGAACTTGTATTTGTTGTTGAAGTTAGCTAGTGAAATGGTCCAGTACTCTGGAAATCTGGATTTTTACATCTTGCTTATGTTGCAGTGTTTACAGGAAGAAAAAAAATGGTTAATGAAAAGATAACGAAGCACCTAATTTTTTTCATGTATTCATTATTTTTACGTAACTCTGTATTTCATGGATAATGAGAAAGATTAAAATAGCATTAAAGCATAACAAAGGTGGATGAAAAATGAGACAAAGAAATTTCAATTTATAGATGTTTTACAAGTGTCCTGCTGTATTTTGTGCATAAGATTTTCAGAGTAGCCTAATACATTTGGTTTAACATTTCAATTAACAGGCACAGAATGTTAAAATCACACAGGCAGCTTCAAAATTCTAGAGTAGCTCCTGTTATAAATAATAAATATATGGGCATTTCTGTCAAGCATCTCATTTGTCTTTCTCACCGCAGTAAGGCAGCAAGATCAGAGGCAGCATTCTGAGCTATGAATTTCTAAGCTTTGTATGTTCCATTACATCTGTAACATTTTTCCTTACCATCAGGAAAGAACTGTAATGCAGGCAGTGCTTTTTACTGACATGAATAGCTTTCAAGGTCCCCTTCAACTCAAAACACTTTAGCACAGGTAATATTTGTATGCTATATAGAATCTTAAGATCAGAAAATCAGATTAGGGATTAGTAATATTGGCATCAATAATGCTGAAAACTATAATACATATCATGAAAATACAGGTATTAAATAATAATAGATTATTACTAGAGTGACAGAGATGATGCATAGAAATAAATAATAACTTGGCCTTACCTAGAATGATCAAAATTTGTCAAAATCGGAAGTAATATGGAGGGAATATGTTGTCTTCAATTCCTGTAAAAGCTCTCCAGAAACACTAAGATCAATTTAAAAATATAAGAGAATATTATTAAAGAGATGTAAAATGCAAGCTTTTCCAGTTGCTTCACAGCAGAGACTGCTCACAGGCATACAATGCCAGTTTTTTTGTTAGTTTAGGGACAGAAGGCCAGAGGGTTGAGTAATTCAGGTTCCTAAAGCACATGGAATTAACACAGAATATGTCTTTCTAATAAACTACATTTTCCAGAGGGTATAGTTTTCTCTTGAGTGCAAGTAGCAAAACACTATTTGTACCCGTACAGCTGAGACCTCTTTTCACTCTCCCCTGCTTCTCCCTTCCAGAAACTGAGAGGATTGCCCTTCTACAGGCCTGGCAGCAACAGTGCTTGGCTTTGGCTCACCCCAGCCTCAGTCTGCTCTAGCCAAAGCCAGAACTATGGCAGAGGATCTGCTATTGATCTGGTAGAATAAATGTTTATATGGCAGTATTTAAGTGTTTGCCCTCACACTGTTTAGTTTAGTAATCTAGACAAAGCCTCAGGAATTAATTCTGGAGTGTGTTTTAATTCTGGAGTGTATTTTAATTCTGGAGTGTATTTTAATTCTGGAGTGTGTTATACATGTCACATTTAATTAGACCAGAGAAGTGCAAGCTTCTGTTATGCTTTTCCTTCTTCCTTTTTTTTTTTCCTGCTGTTTACACCAATTTTCTATATTCAATTTTCATTTTGCCTAATCTTGTCTGAGTTCATTTGCATTCTTGCTTTCTGCTTGTTCCCTCTTTTTTTCAGCCTTTCCTCAGTGAGCTTGAACACGTTTCACATTTCATCTGAACCTTTAAACCCACAGTGTTCCAGTAAATAGAAAACTGTTACCAAGTTGTATGCGTATGACTTTGCCTGCTGGGTTGTGCTTCTCAAAGTAAGAGTTAGGAATCACATGGAAGTGGTTTGCAAAAACAGATTTACATAATGCTTTTTTTTTTCTCCCATCTTGTATTGCTACTTTACATAGAAGCTTATTTTGTTTGCTTTTTTAATGTCACTATTGCTTTGTGATCACAGGAGGGTTATTCAGTTGCTAGTCTCATCTTTTCCAAGTAGTTATGAGGGGAAAGGTGCTTTCTTTCTAGTGATACCTCAGTAAAGAACATTTTAATCTGACTACCAGATATAAAGAGGGGAAAAAAAGAGCTGCATTTTAATTTCAGAATGGAATAAGGTTTGTATTTTAACACTAACAACTAAAGTGTATAAAAAGTAAAGGCTTGCTATGGATAGGAATCAGACAGTTTTTTTTCTTATACTTCAAAAACATCCAGTGTGGATACAGTTTTAGAATCCCTAAGGAACATGGAGAAAGAAATGAGAGTGAAATTCAATTTATTTCACATCTATTTTTCAGCAATAAGCTAGAAACTGTCATGACTGCTAAACAGAAATAAAAGTTCCAATTCTTGGAAAAGCAGGAAATTTCCAAAGCATGAGAAATTCCGACTCTGAAAAGTATGTTTGATTTCTCCTCATATCTGTTGTAGCCTCATCATTTTCGCTCACCCTTAGGTCCCTTGATACGCATTTAACTTCTTACTGAATTCCTACCTAGGCTGAAGGAGCAAGAGGGCTTTATACAAAACTTTATGTACTCTGTGATGTATCTCAGTTAATGTTAAAGTATATCTAATTCTGAATATCTAGAATACGCTTAGCTATAAGTTTATTAAAATTATGTACAGAATCGATTGCTCCAATGCAAATATTCTGCATTTTATGAGGTTTTGAATAAAGGACAGGATAAACTTTACAACGTGGAAGCAAGGATCTTAATGACTGTATGAAAGATTGTTAGAATTAACAAGAACTCATGCATAGGTCACATTTCTCATATAAGTAAACATGAAATGAAAAAAATACTTTCACATATATGTGTACCTAACCACTGGAATGATGGTATGATTCACATGAATGAAAAACAAGCTCATAAAATAAATGTTACATTTTATTGGTTTTCTGAAAGTCCTTAACTGAGAGGGGGAAATCATGCTCACCTCTCTTCCCCCTGCACGTTATTCCTCTTGGTTGTGTAGTGTTGTGTCGGCTTTGCGACATCAGAACCGGACCAGCCGGGAGTGGCAAATGAAATAGGGATGGGAACGATGGAGTAGCCAGGAAAAGTAAACTTTAATAACAACCAAAATAACAAAGGGCAAAAGCCATGCATGTAGGACAATCTCCAAAGAACCAGCTACAGGGTGAACTCAGCAACATATAGGGTTACATCTGAGGATAGGGAACCAATCACCAATGTGAACTGGAAACATAACCTTATAATAGCGAATGTTACCAACCATAGACAAGAACTAGAAACATTGCCTAATGTGGAATCACCTAATTTACATAACTACTCCCATAATCCAGTCCTTCTCACCATAACCTAGCTAGCTGTTTTCCCTCTCAGCATCCTGCTTCCCACAGCCCTAAGCTGATGCCCTGTGTGTGACCAGTGGAGGCCAGCCCACTGTCTACCCCAGCCAGCCTGACTCCCACAGTACAGCTGTCGCTAACGTCTTCTACTTTCAAGGATTTTTGTAAGATTAGTCCTGCTTTAATTGTGCTTACTCTTACCTGTCACAGGATTGCAAATCTTATAAGATTCATAAATTTTAAAATGCATTTTATTGGAGATAAGAAAGAATGTAAACATACATTGATTGAAAACATGTTTCTTTTGCTAAGATTTTTTTGCTAAAAGAAGAGAACTCTGAGGAGGAGAGTGGGGCGATGTAACTGAACAGAATACCTTCAGTTGTTGAATTTTGAAACTAGCCAGTGGCCCTGGAAAGGATACAATTAAACTCTCCTCATGAAGTAAGCAGCAAGATTAGCTTTCAGCCTCTAGGAGAGATAGCTTGATTAACCTACAGAGTTTTGACAGCATTATTAACCAATTCTATAATTAACAGCATATTTGGAGTTAGAAAACACTTTTCTGTGCAGGGGAAAAATGTGCCTGAAGGCCCAGAAAACTCAAAAAAAGAATGTGACCATGATCTTTTGTCCTAATGATCTCTCTTTTAATTGTAATTTGCTTGGTTTTTTTGTTTTGTTTTGGTGTTTTTTTTTTTTTTTTTTTTTTGAGATGTTGGTGGGGAGAGGGCAAGGAATGAAAAACCCCAAATAAATAAAAACGAAAAGAAAAAAACATAGTAATAAGGCCAGAACTCATGTTTGACTAGGGGTGGGAGGCAACCACATTGTAAACACTGGAAAAGCTTTTGTGATACTTGAAAACAAGACAAATGCAATTTGCAATAGAAGCTGAAGTTTTCAAGGTGATAAACTTTCAAAGGTTAAATCTAGTCTTTGATCCAAGAAGTTTTCAATCCACTTGATCTCATTACAGTGCTAGTATTAAATAGACTTCTGCATCCTAACTGTGCTAAATAAAACGAAGAGTGCAAATCCACATCAGCAATTCTGCTGAACTTTGGGAATTTGTGAGTAGAAGTTATTTCAAGTCTTGTAGTTCATGTATTTAGCTATTGAAAGTCCACATTTTTCAACTGAAAAGAATTCTTTTTTTTTTTATTCAAATATACAATTATTTCATGTACCGAAATCTTCAACACAATGGAAAACAGTACTGAGGATTTAACTGGAAACACTGAGAAAGTAGCATTGATAGTACACCATTTAATTCCAATAAATTCATAATATGGTGAAAACTTAAACATTTGCAGTTTAATCAGATGTCAAATTGAATGAGTTACAGCAAAGCTCTGTGATCTAGATTACTGGGTTACAACCTTTTCTGATGTGAAAAAACCTAAAATATGTCCTGTAAATCAGTGGATCTCTATATACTGAATTTGTAATTGGTTTACTTTTGCTGTTTACTACTTTAATATGTAACTTCTCCTCTACTTTTTTCTGAGATAGAGGTAATTTTCTTCATAGTAGCTTCTTTGGTGCTATATTTTAGATTTGTAAGTAAACCAGGGTTGATAACACAAAGATATTTTAGCTATTGCTGAGCAGTGCCTGCACTGTGTCAAGGCCTTTTCCATTTCTCACTCAGTCTGGCCAGGAAGTAGGAAATTTCTTGCACCAGAGATTGGTAGGGGACACAGATGGGACAACTGACCCAAAGTGACCCAAGGGACATCCCAGCCCTTATAGCATCATGTTCATCATATAGAGCTGAGGGAAGAAGAGGGAAGGGGCAATGTTCAGAGCCATGGTGTTTGTCTTCCCAAGTGACTGCTCTGCCTCTTGGAGCCCTGCTTTCCTGGGAATGGCTGAACACCTACCTATCCGTGGGCAGTGGTGAATGAATTCCTTGTTTCCTATGCCTGCATACAGAGTGACTCTTTAACATACCAAATTGTCTTTAGCTAACCCATGATTTCTCTCACTTTCACCTTTCCTGTTCTCTCCCTCATCCTGCTGCAGAAGACTGAGTGAGCAGATGTGTGGGGCTGAGCTTCCTACTGGGGTGAAACCACAACCATGCCTCACAAAGAGTTCCTGGAGCCCCAGGTATTTGTAGACCAAAGTCCAAAACTCTTTTGTCCTCAATGTCTGTTGCCCAATGTCTGATAAAATTTGGTGTACTCAGATATTTCCAGTGACCTGTTCAATATGAACCCTTTACAAAAACAAAGGCACACTGAGTCACTAACTGCGTTGTTTCAAAACACTGCTGGTCTATTAAAAATTATATGGATGAGAGCAGTTTGAAGGCTATCATCTTCAGACTTGATTGTTTGTTCCATTATTGCAGTTAAGAAGAACATACTGCAGCATTAATTAGCTCTTTTGAAAGGACCATTAACAAAAATAGTAAAAATAAATGTCAAAAAAAGACAGGAAAGAGAGAGACACTTTTCTTCACAAAAATAATAAATACTGCACGGGGCTGGTTTAAAACAAAATAGATTTATGTCCTAAATTTCAAACACAGGATTATGTCACACCTCTTTGAAATGTCAAGCCTCTTCTTGTAGCTTATTCATAGAATATTATAAGTATTAACCAATATTGCCATGCAAATTTATCCCACAAGGGCATTATTTCTCCTCCTTGGGCCAGTTTTCCTGACCTAATCTGGTTAAATAAATTAATTTTACTGCATCCATTCAAAGATCATGAATAGTTGGTAGAGTTAATTTTATGTATAGCTGACCACAATCATGTATAACAAATGTTTTCCCGTCAACATCCATTTAAATATTTATTTTACCATTGTCCATTCATCAATATCAACATTCATTTTAATACATGTATTTTATTAGCAATTGAAAATTAAAATCCTAAATCTTTTCCTATTATAAAAACTTAATTGATGCAGAAGATAAGACATTCACTGTATGAACTAATATATTACTGTGTTGTTTTAGTGCAGATAGCAAAACCA
>VXBR01003864.1:0-58388 GCA_013400215.1 Cisticola juncidis
TGAACTGCAATTCCAGAGAGGGACAGGGAATCCATCCCTTCAAGAGAGCAGCTGGGCTGTCACCATCTCACACAAATCCAGAATCCACTAGAACAGTGCCCTCCATCACAAACCAGATCAGTGCCAAACACTGACAAAATCACTTCCTGCTGGGACACTGCAGCCCTTTCTGTACCAAGTCTGACTGTGCCCCTGAAAGGAAAGCCCAGAGCTGTGAATCCCACGTTGCCATTGCACAGGGCTGGGAAGTTCTGCAGAGTCAGGCCACGTGCACAGTGCAGGAGTTCAGAGCAGGCTGTTCCCACAGGCACTCTCTGTCCAGGACTGTTTTACCCAAATTTCCCTCCTGAGTGCCCAGGAAAGGGCAGCACTCCCAGGTGCAGGCGTGTCCCCCTGACAGGCCATGCCAAGAGCTCCACAGCAGCCACTGCCACAGCCAGACTGATTCCCAAATTTTAACCTAAAGAGACTGCTGGATCAATCTCCATGAACCTTCAGACATCCATTTGCTTCTAATGACTCTAGGTGAAAATGCTCATTTCTTAAAAAAAAAAACCAAGAATGATTGTAACTCAATTTTCATCATCACTAAAGCATTTAAAAACAGGCTTCTTCCTTCTGGTATCCTAATTTTCCTTGTTTTTCAAAAGCTGCCCCAGTTTTTATGCCCGACTTGTTGTGATCTCACTTCTGAAGAAAGCTCCACATGAGGAACCTTGGTTTAAATTAGGAATCCCAGTAACTATTTTTAGCACAATTTGAACTAGAGACATTTCCATTTTATTTCTCTCTTCTCCTGACACAGCTGCTTTTAACAGAAGAATGGACACACTGGGAAGCAAGTTAATGCACGGTTCAGAAAAACCAGATTTAAAACAAAATTACAGTCTTTTGCCAAGTATCATTTGAAATGCTACCACAAGGTGGCAGGAATCAAAACTGACCTGCCTAAAGCCCTTTACACATCAGACATGAGAGCTTTGTTCATTAACCCTTAGCTAAGATGGGAAAGTGCTCAATAACCCAGCCATTCAATAATCCCTAGGGACAGCAAATTACAGCTGATGGTTCTATCAGAGCTCAATAGAAAAAGCACAGAGAAAACACCACCTGCAAGGCAGCTCTTGGAAATCCTCTGCAATCACCACTCTCCACCCAGAGGTGACCAACTGTGGGCCCAGCACATCATTTTGTCAAGGAGCTGCATTTCCAATCAATTCCCATCACCTTCCACAGTCTCTTCCCACTGACTGACAGGCTGGGCTCTTGTCAGAGCAGAGTCAGGTTTGTGCCAATCCCTGCCAAAGGCAACGTGGATTCTTCATCTTCCCATTGCAGATAACAGGAGCAGTTCACTCCTGAGGGAACACACTGAACCTACAATGTTGTGCCTTCCATTTCTTTGTGTCACATTTTGACTCTTGTGCAAACACCCAGCTTCATGAAACAACTTCCCAGACTTTCAAAGTTTTAAATAAAAATATTTTGAGACAAAAAAACCCCACACAAGCCAGCATGGCCACTTTACCACTCAAGTACTCTGCTCATGAACATCTTTCAGTATGCAGAATATTCATGCTGACTACAACCCAGAGAAATGAGATTACATGAGAAACAAGACCCAGTGCAAGATCACAGCTACAGGATATTTGTGCACAGAACTAATGAATTCAGTGACTGAAGAGGGGTGACAGAATGCTAATAATGTATTATTGTTTTCCTAATAAATCCTAAAGTAATTCAACATCCCTGTCCTAATAGATTACTGAAAAGCTCATGCATGGTGTTCACTCACCTTCCTCAGTGTTCACTTCCTTCCTGGTGTTCACTTCTCTTCTCTCAGAAGAGAACAGGGGAAGGGGAATTTGTGCTTCTTAAGCTGAGACTGGCATTAGTACACAGCTGAAGTTTTCATACATAAATTGTCTTTGTTCCTTACACTACATTAAAGTAACAAATATTGAATATTCCTTCCATGAACTTGACTTAACAGCTTTCATTCCCAGAGAAAGGAACTGAAAGCTGATGATAACACCAATCACAAAACTGACTGAGCTTTCCTTTCTTGTCATGAATTTATTTTGAAATTAATTACAGGAAACTATGGCTCCATGCAGGCATATTAAGCCAGGGTCTGACAGTCTGTCACGTTTATTTTAAAGAACAGCCTTTTAACTTGAAATAAAAGACAACACCTTGGTTAGTTACTCATCACAAAAGCAAGTTCAGAGCAGTGATTTGTCCCCTCCCCAGCCCCGTTCCCCTGTGCCCAGGAGCTCTGGACCCTTCCAGAAGGTTCCTGTGGCAGCCCAGGCTGGCTGTGTGCTGTACTCACCCCGGCACTCCTGGCAGCACCGGCTCCCCACGGGCACGGGGAGGGCGTCGGGGGGACACTCCCGAGGGGCACAGGACACCCTGTGGCACTCCACGGCTCCTGCCTGGGCAGAGGGGACAGGACAGAGCTCAGCCACGGCTGCGGCACGGGGAGCAGAGCTGGGGCTGCTCAGGGATGGAAACACCAACATTTGCTAACACCAACATTTTCTTTGTTTTACCATTTCCCTCCCTACTGTCCATGCTGCCACTAGATGCACACTAAACCCATGTAGCAGGAGCAAGATGCTTGTAGAGCTGTCCTAAACTGGGCCTTAGCTTTGGGCCTACTGGGCCTCGAACGTCCAGCCCCCGTAGTGCTGGCTAAGTTTACCTCCTAGCAGGAACTGGGTTAAGGTGTGGGTGTCAGTAGAACAGAGCAATCACACTGACACTGCCGGGGCTACCTTAACTTGGGATTGTTTGCAGATTTCTTCACTCTCACTGCCAATAGAATGCACCTGTTACTGTGAACTGTTCTGTCTGTATTTAACCTGCCATGTCAAGGAATAAAGGGAAGAACGTGCGATAAACCCACATTGGGTCGGACCCCGTTCTTTAGCCCCCGATCCTACCAGGTCTCAGCTTCAAACCCACAGTGACTCTGGAGTGAACATTATGTATTCAAAGGCCATTTTCACATTTTCATTAGAGCCCATCCTTGAAACTCTTCAGAAATTCTTACTTTGCATGTGCAATTCCTGCAGTGATCCTCTTCAACCCAGGACTCTTTATCTCTGTAGATGAGTCCATTTACTTGACAAGTCCTCTCACAGTGACAGTCTTCCAATTGACTCAGTCTTCTTTCTGCATAATTTAACTAGAAATGAAAGGAACTCGATGAGATTGCTGCAATTCAAACACAGGATTTAAAAAAGCAAAAACCACAGACTCATTTTTAGCCAAACCAACTTGGACTGCGACCTTGGGAGCCCTGACCAGGAAATCAGCAGGTGCAGACCAACCCTGCTCCTCAGATGCTGCTGGAGTTACTGCAGGGCCACCCCACACTGTGAGCAAGGGAGAAACCAGCTCCTGGAATAAACCTGGGGCTCGTGGCTGGCTCTGAACACCCCTGGCTGGCACACTAGAAATACAAGCTTGATAGTTAGCAGGGAAAAAATAAAGAAAAAACCCCAACCCATCAAAACTTACATGGACAGTTTTGTGATTCATGGAGTATTCCTGGCTGTGTCAGCCCATGATGTGAATAACCCAGACTGCCTGGTCCCTAAATGAACTCAAGTGCTTGCTTTGTCTGGATTTGAATTCAAGTCCAGCTTGAACCTTTTTGACTTCCAGCAAGGAAAGGCTCAGGGAGGAAATTCTTGGGGGACTGCACTCCTTTGTTTCTGCATTTATCCCTCAGCATGGAAAGGGAAATCAAGCTAAGGCTTCTCACACAAAATCAGACTCTGGGTATTTTGTCACTGCCTTACACATGATAAAGCAGACAACAGGAACATTACTGAGCTTAAGGAACAGCCATGGAGCTACAGCCAGAAGAGTACTGTAGGCAGCAAGAGAAAAATTGGCTCTACTATGAAAAATCAGAATTATTTCCATGGTAGAAGCAAAGGCATATAGAATAAAGACTTTCATCTTTGTCTTAGGGAAGGCAAGAAATGGGCAACTCAAAAAAAGCTTAGGTACCTACTTTTGCAGTCATTTTTGCCAGCAGTTCTTGCAAATCCATGATTCCTTGCACCAGACTTAAGAAATCACTGCAGGTCGGGCATGCTCAATAGAGAAAGATTAAAGAGAAACAGAAAAGCAGCAAAGGTACAATAACCATAAATAAACAACAATCCATCATACTGGACTGATCTGAACATAAAATGCAATCTGTTTATGCTGAATTTTTGCTGTCTGGAAGTCAGCACGTGCAAAAATAACAAGCTGAAAGTGTTATTTTTAAAGCCAAGAAACAATCTCTATGAAAAGTCTAAAACAGAATAAAAGCATTGCTACTTACTGCGATTCAGATTGGGACACTGTGTTATGTATCCATTAGGTATAAAGGTGACTTGCACATCTTGGATAACACCCTTGGCAAAAGAAGAGAAAACTGGTAATACACATTGCAAACATTCACTTCAACCTGCACCAGCTCTTGCACAAGTCATTTCTTCACTGGAGACAGAAAAATTCACCAGCTCACTCTGCTTGTGAGGAAAATAACCGAAGGTGAACAAAATGCAACAACTCCTCCTGTCTCTCTGTGTGTTTGGATATTACAGCAATAATACCACTTTCTCTTTTGTAATCACCAAAAATAAGCAGCTTAAGTGCCTTTAAATGGGGTGAGACTGGTGAAAAAAGCAGTGCAATAGCATCCACTGCTTAAGCCAATGACACACTTTTCCAAAAGACAAAAGGAAACACAGTAAAACCCTTTATTTTTTCAGCCAAATGAGCCTGTGAAATCCAGCACTGGAGGTTAGTACAGAGTAATTTATATGGACAAGATGGAGGATTTAAGGTATTGTCTAAGCTGTTCTTCTTCACCTTCTTCTTCCTGGTCTTGGGTGGTTTTTTTCAACCGGGTGAAGAAGGTGCCCATTGCAGACCTTGGGTGGTCATTATTGGGACAAAAGTATCAATAATATAGGTGTCACCTTGTTACTGGATGGTTAAATAACCTTGGGAAGAGTTAGAGCACCTCTGTTTTCTGCAGCAAGGAAATCAAGGGACCCCTGGTGCTGATATTGGACTCCCCTGACTGACAATCAGATGTTGTGACACAGCTCCATCTCCTCTCAGACACACTGTTAATCNCTTCCCTACACACATTTCCATGGCTCCAACACACACAGAGACATGCTGATTCTTTTGTAATGCTCCTATTTCCCTGCAGATCGCTGTTTACATTAAAGAAAATATATCTGTTCTTAATATGCTAAAACAGTGAAACAAATTGCACTGAAAAAGAAAGGGAAATCCTGCTGAGCATATAAACACACAGAACGAGATGTGCACTCTTTACACGCTGGCAAAATCCCAAGTTTTGGCAATGAGTAATGTAAGACTTCTGAAACTCTCAAGCAGGATTCAAAAAACCACAACCAATTATATTTCTGCCCTGAAGAAAGTCAGTAAAATACTCAAGCACATATAAAGCAAAGTAAGACACTTGTCAGCTTTCATTATGATCAATAAACATTGTCAGTTCATTAGCATATCATGAGCTACCCTGCTGTTCCCCAAGTGTTAACATGTGGAAATATTCATTTACAAACACAGAATATCCCAGAGTTCTGAGGCTCTGACTGCCTGCATAAAACAAGAATTTAAGATGAGTGACTCCAGTGTAACTCCTTCCTTTTCCTCTGTAGCTATAAACAAATGTTTACCATCTGTGGAATAGCAGGAAGCAGCTGAGACACAAACCCAACAGCTGTAGAATAAAATAATCCCATCAATTTCATTTCCAGTGACAGCTCAGCTGCTGCAGGATGAAATGCACCCTGTGTTCAGAGCAAGCCTCAGACTGTGCTCCAAGTCAAAAGTTGGATTTTACCTCTGTTCCACAATTAAAATTGCTGGCTGCTATGCTGAAATAAATTCAGCATAATCATCCTGGCTTGCTGGGAATCTGGGGACTTGGAGGAGACACCCTCAGAGAAGATCCAACTTGTAAAATTGTCTTGGGAAGTGAAAGCCTCCCATGGGGAGCGGGTGGGTGGGAAATCACCTTGGGAACAAAGCCGTGTCAGCCTGAGGATGGGCAGAGTGGCCAAAGGCTGCTCTGTGACTCCTCTCACAGATCAGCACTCACACTGGGCCTTGCTATCCACAACTGGAATAAACACCAGGAACTCTCACCCTGTGAACGAGCTGTGCACAGCCTGCCCACAGTCCCTCCCCAATTCCATGCACATCGCACCCCATGAGTCCCACAGGAGTGACTGGAAGCACCTTGGGGACTCTTTATTGCTTCCCTTCCTCACTGCCAGGTCACCTCTACTTACCTTAAAGAATCCATGTTTCCTGTTCCTCTGTCCCAGCCAGAAACTGCTCTCAGGTGTCAAATTCATTTCTGGGGGATCAATGACACGTTCATAAATCCTGCAGAGGGAAGACACCACATTTAGTGGAATTTTCTCTTGCCTCTCAAAACTCCCGTGACAAAATCAGGTAATAACAAAAAACGGACAACAAAACTAAAAACAAAACCCCTAAAATTTTCATTAAGCACAGTGTTTATCACTGATCATGGTGAAGAAAGTATATTGCAATTTTAAAATAGAAAAAAAATTAAAATCACAAATATATGAAGATGCTCTGCTACACACTCCAGGCTTTCAGATTTATCAGTGCTGCATTCACTCTCCAAGAGAAAGCCTGATTGGCCCCTGCTTTATGCCAGCATATTTCAAATGAGTTAAACCATAAAACCAGGGTAACAGAACAATGAACCAATACTGCTATCTGGAAATGTTCATGGTCAAAACACACCCAGTAACCACTGATCCATTTAGCAAAATAGAGTAAGAAATACAACTGCTAACACAGCCATTAATGCACCTGTTAATCAACAAAGACCCATTACATCCCTGTGGTTTGTATCTGCACCTCTACCCTATCTGCACCTTTTGATTTATTCAGTGTTCTTGTGCCATCATCAGAACCACCTCTCTCAAGGACACAAGTCAGACATGTATTTCTGCCATAATGAACACAATGTGCAGAAAACAGAAAATCCATAAAATAATCACTGGATTCCTGAAAGGAGGCATCCCTAAAATATTTCCATCCTAATACACACACACACACAACTTGCTCTGCACAGAGGAATAACAACTCTAGAAATGAACCTCTGCTGGATGAGGAGACAGCTCCCCTCCATGTACTCAGTATAAATAATTTTTAACATCTTTGTAATGTGTAAATATACAATATTTATAATATACAAGGTAAATATACAATCTATTACAATACATAATGGCATATAGCTAGTACACAATGGTATAAAAGGGAAATACCCTCAATCCATACATCTGCAGACTGGAACACAGATTAACCAACATCACAAAGACAGAGCCTCTGCCCAAGATCTGAGACTTTAGACTGGGCATGACTGAGGCTGAACTGCCTCACACACTGGGTCACACTCCCTCTGCCAAAACCCTGACATGGAATTGTCTCTTGCAGGGAAGATGATTCCTTACACACAACTTTTGTAAGCAAAAATTAACACTTGAAGAGTATTTCCACTTTTGTGGAGATACAGCTCTGTCATACATACAGTACTTGCCATGCCAGACACATTTCTGAAATTGCTGAAATACTTAACAGAACATGAAAATAAACTTTATGTCTGCTCGTGTGAGGATCCCTCAGCCAACGTGGACTGACCAGGAGGTGCCACTGCCCAAAATCCTGAACCATAAAACAGACTGCAATTCAAGATTCACCACAAAGCAGCACACCAAATTATGACATTCTCAAATCCTCCTGTGTCTACAACATAAGCAGGGGACCAAAACAGGAGCGTGCCTTCTTCTGTTTGCAGGCTAGAAATGAAAACCCTGAGATCAGCCCAGCTGGTCAGAGCAGGGTGCTGAACAACACCAGAGCTGAGGGCTTGGGCCTGGCATGGGCCACTCTGGTCCTTGTGGGTCCCTTCCAACTCAGAATATTCTCTGGAATTTGTGAGCACACACAGCCCTGAACTGCATCAATCACACCTGAAACACAGATTCAGGCTGTGAGGGTATAAAAGCCCAGGGGTTCCTTTGTTTGGGGTCAGAGGGAAGCTCTGGGTTTCCATGTAGAGAACAGTGTTGAATTCCACACTCCCAATTTAAATGTCTCAGAAGCTCATCCCTAAAGTGGAGCTGGTTCTCTGGACTCCCTTATTTAATGGAGAGACACAAATGTTTCTGGGCTGTGATTCATCTCACAGTGAATGAATCCCTCTCTAAAGGCCTCTCCAACAGCTGCACAGGAGCCCTTCCTGACATCGGGGTGAATCATCCAAACACATTTCTGCAATTCAAAGCCTGATGCTCAGAAATTACACTCTGGCACCCATTCATTACCCTGTGTACACCCATCTGCATCCTCAGATCCTTTAAATACCCTGAAGGGCACAGCAAAGTTCTGTTCATGGCAGCCTTTGGAACAGCACTCTCAACTCCTGTAAAGAAAGCCAGAGAAGGGAAGGAAGTCTCCCATGTTTTGCATCAATCCTTTTCCTAATCTAATTTGCAGAGGTGTTGACCCCCTTTGACCCTTGCTACCATCTCCAGCTGAGCCTGCAAAAACCCAGAACACCTCTGAAATAGCAAATGAGGCTCCTCACACAGCCCATGGCACAAAAACCATCAGCTGCTCCAAAGAGTTTGTCCAAGGTGTTCTCTGAACTCACCTGCACAAGGAAACTGCTTGATCCTATCAGTTCCCAGCTTTAACATGCACTACTGGTATTTGTCTTTATTATTCCAAAGAGATGAAGAATTCATTTAAAAAATAAATACTGAGATATTTTTACATATTTCTGTTTCAACCCATTTTCTGTCTGCCTCCCAAGACAAATGTGTCAATACCCATGGGATTGGATTTTCTTGATGGTGTTTACAGATAGGATGCATCATTTGACATGCATTCAGTTCTGCAGCAACTTTAACTGAATTATTCATTCAGTTTCCAGTCTTTTGTTTCAGAACAATAAACTTCCTGAGGGAAATTTTGATTTTTTGGTGCTATCTCCTCTGCCCTAGTATAGGAGTTCACAATAACTTAACAGAGGAAAGCAATTTAGATTAAAATCTTGGGGCACGAGGGAAGCCTTTTCTTATTAAATTTTGAATATACAATAGTAACTGCCAACCATTCAATCAAGGCACTGTTCAGCTTGGGGATAAAAAGAAAATAGGTGTCCAGCAATAGCATATGTTAGGGAAAAGACTCAAGAGTGCCTGCTCAGTTCACATTCTCTTCAAGGTCTGCCACCCAAATGATTTAATTGATTTTCCTATATAACCACAAACACAAAGTTCATGTACTCTGTTTCTCACTTGAGTTATACCAAATTTAAAAATAAAAAATCATCTAAATAAAACCCTATTTTAAAAAAGCTCTTTTCTTCATTCCAGAAAAGTTGAAAGCAACTACCAAACAGGAGGGAACCACACAAATGCAAGTGAGGATGGTCACAAGAGCACGTTTCACTGTCAGGTTTGAGGGTTTATTCTCCACACATCAACTGAATAAAGTGAATTCACAGGGATATCTGCCTCTGTGGGGATTTTGTTACAGAACACATGACACTCCTCAGTTCCATACAAAGTTATTCATTAATTTCATCAGAATTTCCTAAGCACTGACCTGACACAAATCACTATTATCAACCCAAAGTAGAGGACTGGACCCACTGCATGGCACAGCAGTGGCCCTAGAGGGGCAGAAATGCCTCTGTCAGAGCTGCCCCTGTGGCAACTTTCATCTGCAGAGTCTGGGGGAGATCCCAACCCCTTCACAAGCAAGGCCAGCACTATGAACTTCACTGGGAACTGACAGAACAGACAAAAAGGGCTCCTGACAACAGCAGTAGAAAGAGTGTCTGAGCCCCAGCAGCCTGTCTGCAAGGCTGCACTGCTTACCCATCCTCATGTAACAAAAACAGCACTTCCCAAAGGGTGAAAAACCCAGAGAACAGGCAGAGTCAGACTCCAAGCACAAAGAGGTATTTGGCCATTTGCTTAAGATTGTCAAGAGTTACATAGAAAAAGAAAAGATGCCAAATTGTGAGGTCAGCTGTATCCTAGGTGTGATGGATCCAGAGCAGAGCTTTCAGTGCCAGCACAGCTGCTCTGACACCCAAACACTTCTCACATTTCCCAGCTTTGGACACTGCTGCTTTGGGCCAACACAGAGCTCATTTTCTCCAGAGCAGCTGGGAGGTGCCTTGGGCTGGATTTGTGACCAGAGCAGGGTGGGCATCTCCTGGAACCCTGCAGGGTGAGGATTCCAGGCTTTCTGTGCTGGCAGGCACTGACCCCCAAGCAAACACTGCATTGACCTGAGGCATGGAACAGGCTCCCAAGATTGAGTGACACCACTGGGGTTGTGGGTGTGGGGCTTGGATAGAAGTGTGTGATATCACAGGGTGGAAAACAGAGATTAAGGTTTTAGTTCTCAGTAATATATACAAAGCAATATGGAGGATTTAGGGTGTTGGTTAAGTTCTTTTCCTTTCACCTTCTTCTTCATGGGTTTGGGAGATATTTTGCAATTGGGTGAAAAGCTGTTTTTAACCATTCAAGTAGAAACACGAGTCCAGTATTGCCTTATTGGACCTATCCTAAACCCAAGATGGATGTGGGAAGGTAATGTAATTGCTTCCACAAATTCTATCAAGTCTATAACTCTGTCTTGTTCCATCTAGGAATGCTTGGCAAGGCTACATTGTTATTGTGTATGACTAGAACTTAGTTAATTCTGCAAAAGGCAAAGCTACTCCAACATTAAACCAAGCTTTGGGGCTTCTCTTACCAACTAATACAGGCTCTTATTTGTTCAAGGAACTCTACTTATTTAAAACTAAACCTGCAGTTCTGCCTCATGTCTCTGTGGATTTCTGTATTTTGGTTTCTCTGGAGTTTCCATTCAGCCCTCCCATCTCCCAAAGTGCACAGCTTCCATGGATTAATGTGAATTCAGGACTTCAAACATCTCCATACAGAGCTGGGAGCTCCACAGATCCAATGCCACTTGTCAAACAAATATCTGCCTCTCCCAAGGTATTTCAGCATCTCTTTATCCCTGGTGAGCAGCCATCACTGTCTGCCTGCCAGAGCACAAACCACAAAGCAGCAGGGATTTCCTGATTTCATGATTTCAAGGACCCACTGCAGCCAAGGAGACAAATACACTGATAAATGAGGACAACACAAACCCACAGGGCCCCTGAAAGACACCCTAGAACCTCAGCAGGCTTTGAGGCTCAGGTCCCAAACCAGAACACTGAATAAAGCAAATTGTGAACAAGCTCAAAGCACAGCACACTCATTTGCCACCACAGCAAAAGCCCATCTCAGATGAGCCAAATGTCCAGAGAACATCCCAGATGCAAAATACCATCAAACCAAGGCTGAGCAATTAAAAGCAGAGTCTAGAAATGAGGACGAAATTAATCCAATGGGTTCTTTCAAGATATAAAAAGAAGAAAAGCTCCTCTCCCACAAACTCAGCAAGAAACCCTTCGAGCAAGATACATCTGAGATAAAAAACTGTATTAGAATATCTATGAAACAAGCAGGAGCCAATTAAGCCTATCTTTTACAATCCAAAAAGAAAAGAAAAGAATGTGCATAAAAATGTGCACAAAGGTCTTGCAGCAAAATGAACCCCAAAATAAAATGTTATCAGAACAAAGAGGTGAAACCATGATTAAATGGCTTATGCCATCTCTATTCTGTCATGAAAAAATAACCTTAAAAATCTAAGATGGCTTTTGGGATTTGTCCCAAGGCGTTTATTGAGTAAGAAGTGGCAGACCTAACCCTTTCCTTCCATCCCATCTGCCTGCCACAGGGGATGTGCTGGTCCCTGGCCCCAGACCTGCAGCACAGGGACCTCCACTCTGGCAGCCACAGCAGAACCTGAGCAGGATGAGCTTTCACAGCTTTGGAACAGCCCCTCCTCACCAAACACAGGCAGCCTTGGCCTTGCCTTGTGTTTCCCCTTTGTCCCAGGCTCCTCTCAATCCCAAAGCTGATTTATCTACTACAATAAGAGAGGTGCAATTGTGAGAAGAACGAGGATTTTGATTTCAGCTCTTTCTGTGCTGCTATGAAAGATAAAATTTGGAATTCAGCCAGCCACAAGAAACCTTCCTATCAAACCCCCCTTCCAAAAACCATCTGCTGAGAAGTTAATTGCTTCCCAGCGTATGTTGTCACAGGATCAGCTCATCAAGGGGTTCCTGTCACCACTGGGGGATTTGTCTGTGATCATAAAGAACCTCATCCACATTCCAGAGCCCCTCTGCTGCAGTGACAGGAGGCAGCTGCAGGCTGAGGATGCTCTGCCTGTGCCAGGGCACGGGGCTCTGCTGGAGCTGTCCCAGGGCACGGGACTCTCCTGGAGCTGTCCCAGCCCTGTGCCAGGGCTCTGCCCCTGGAGCTGGCCCAGCCCTGTGCCAGGGCATGGGGCTCTCCTGGAGCTGTCCCAGTCCTGTGCCAGGGCATGGGGCTCTCCTGGAGCTGTCCCAGTCCTGTGCCAGGGCATGGGGCTCTCCTGGAGCTGGTCCCAGTCCTGTGCCAGGGCATGGGGCTCTCCTGGAGCTGGTCCCAGTCCTGTGCCAGGGCATGGGGCTCTCCTGGAGCTGCCCCTCCTGACCCCATCAGCCCCTGTCTCTGTGACCCCAACCCCAGGGCCCATCCCTGTTCCTCAGTTCTGGCTGCAGCCCATCCCATAACCCCATCTCCCTTCTCCATGGTGTTCTCCAGCTGCCCCTTCAGCCTGGGCTGTTTGGGAGGGAACACCTCACTCTCTGCACAAATAACTGATGGGCCACCCCTGGGGGGTGGGTCACACAGACAGCAAGCACAGAACAAGCCATTGTATTGGTTCTGAAATTAAACTGAGGTGGGAACTGCCACTGGACAGGCAGAAGAGCCCTCTGCAGGGACAGCACAGTGCTCACAGCATCTGACACACTGGGGAGGGGAAAGCAGGGCTCTGCTCAAGCCAGTGGAGTTCTCACTGCAGGCTGCACTGGCCTGGCCCCCAGGGACACTGCAGGGCACATCGCTCACACAAGGTTAGAGTGAGCAGCTCATGGGACAAAAAAATGCAGCTTGGGCTGAAAAGGTCCAAGCTGCCTCAGCTGCCACAGTGGTGGTTATTAGAAATTTGCTTTCACTACTGATGTGCTGAAGGGGATGCCACTAAAACTGCAGCCCGAGGAAGTAATGCAGTTCCTACTGATTATTTCATTTACTGCCTGGTCTCAGACACAAGGACAAGTGACAGGACTGGCAATGGCATGTTACCTTACTGCTGTGCCAAGGATCAAACCACCAGCTTCCTCCTTACTGCTTCTTTCATCTATCATTCCATGGGTAACAGATCACGCCTCATGACATTAAAATATTTCACGTGGAAGCAGATGCTAACATCGGATTTTTTTCCCATTAAAAAAACACCACGCCACTCAAAAGCTACACCAACCAGCCCACTGAACATTCATCTGTGTGGACATGGAACATTCCTGAACTCACTGTTCCTGCTGCACTGCCCTTAGGGGTGCTCTCAGTTTGCTGTGGCCAAAACACAAAATAATGAGAACTGTTGGGTTTGGGGGCATTAAGAAATGCAATCAGGCAGTCTCTGCCTCCCTGCAGCCAACCTGAGGATTCTGTAAAGGCTGGATTCCTACAATAATGACCTTCAGGTGACTGTGCTGAGCTGCCAAAGAGACCCCTCAGGTATTAAACCACTGATCAAAGCCTGGGCAGGTGTCAGAGCTCAGCAGCCCCAGCCCGCTCTGCTCCATCGCCCTCTCCAGCCCCACCACACCCAGGAGGTTCCAGATCTTTAGGAAAGGCTCTCTTGGCTGCAGGAAGACTCAGGTCTCCACAGTCTGCTGTTGAGTAGCCCAGAGGGGTTCTCACCTGCTCCTTACCAAAGATGCAATGTTTTTACAGGAGTATTTAGCTACAATTATGCCATCATGTTCTCAGTTCAGCCCCAGTATTATCCTGTGTGACAGGTAGTTCTGAACTCCAGAGTTAAGCTCACCACTCCAAGTGGAAGAGTTCATTTATTTCTCACATCTCAGTTAATCTGCCTGGCTGGAGCAAGATAATTGTCTTGACAAGCTGAAAGGAAAAGCTCAAAATATTTGCTTCATCTGGCTGACTCTTAAATTACTATGATCACCTCTCTGTCCATATGACTCCCACACTAACAAATAAAAGAAAATAGAGCCAAGTAACAGGTTCTCCTGGAAAAGATTCGTAGAGAAATATCCACATACATTTCCAACTATGCAAGCTGAATTTTCAGAGACTGTTCTTGTAACTAACCACACCAGTTTAAAGACTTAGTGCTTTTAGCATTAAAAAATGTCTACATGTATATTGGACCAATACACCAATATTTCAGAATTCGGTAGTACACCTAGTCACACACTTTTGGAAATTACTAAACCATCTCAGGCTCTTGATTTAAGAACATTCCCTCTGCCATTATCCATCCTCCCTCTCTGGCACACCCAGAGCATGCAAGCCTCGAGAATGCAGGATATCAGTGGTGAAGCACAACACAACCTTCCTGTCCTGCTGGAGCCATCAGCCTGTCTGCCAACTTTTCCAGTTGACCAGAAAGCACCACAGGCCCCCAGTTCTAACTGGGGGGAGAGGGGCCCAAACCCACTGCTGAGTGCACATCCAGGGCTCTGCAGGCACCAAACTCTGCCCCCACAGGTCCCCAAAACTCTGCCCAGGCTCCAGGGGAGATCTTCCCCAAACTGAGGAGAGTGACTGCTGCTCCTCCTGCTGCCACCAGCCCCTGGATCAGCTCCTGCAGGGAGCCCAGGGCAGGTTCCAGGCTGAGCAGAGCTCTGTGAGGCCCCTCTGCTGGAGCTCAGCACCAGGGACCTGCACAGGAGATTTCTGCCTTCCAGGGGTGGCACAGATAGGCATTGGTACCATTTCCTTCCCCAGTACCTCTTCAACACTATCATAAATGCTCATGCATTCTCACACTTCTCTCAATACAGAATACAAAGGAGTCCAAATGATTTTTGGGGGATAAAAAATAAATTCTCATTGTAACTGGGGACTGGATTGAAACAGATCCTTCAGTCTTTGGTCACACCCATACCACCTCTCTGCTGATGCAGGAGCTACTCAGTGAAAAAGCCTGGCTATTTAAAAGCTTCCTTAAAAAGAAAATAATGCTGGCTGTACCCTCAGTCTCTCCTTGCAGTTAACTGCAGTCCCTGCAATGGCAGAGACTGATGGCAGCTGCTGGGGGATGCCAGCTGGAGATGCCTCCCACCCTGAATATTTCACAGCCTTTCTGCCAAACAAAAGGGAAAACTGGCATGGAAAATCAACTTCCAGTCCACAACACTACAGACCTGAGGCTGGGTGCACCCATAATGTACAGCCACCCCCAAGGAACCTTTCTGTGACTGCAGTATGGAGAGCTGAGCAGCAATCTGGGTCACAAACTCACATTCAAATAGCAGGGCTGAATTATCCAGCTGCACAGCACTGCCACCACACCATCTTCCCTCTCATGAGAAAGTGCTTCACAGTAACCAAAGCAGAAAGTGTCTCTTTTAAATACATCCCTTAACCTTCTTTAAATTTATTACACTTTAAATAGTCACAGAGCTTGGTTTAGATCAGCTGAAAGCCTCAGGTTGGCAGCCAGAATATCTTATTTATAAGAACTCAGAGGTCTTGCATTCCCATATTTGGTGGATGTTACTTTAATTTATTTATTTTTCCAATTAAAAAGTTCTCACTGCTCATGCATTTTTTATTCCCTAATGCACTGTTCTAACATGAAAGGAGCAGACAAGATTTTTTTTCAGCTGGAGACTACTTCCAAGCCTGCTCCAGTTTTTATTATCTCTTCTCTTATGCTCACACCAACCCCCTCCATCAAACAGCTTTGAGTATCTGCCAGAATCACAGGCTGTGTTCCCAGCAAAAGGCACTCCAGCACAGATATCCACTGGAAGAACATGAAATTTTTCATCAAAGCACCCTCCTCTCCCTTTTATGCCCACAGAGTTCAAGTAAAGGAATATGGATACTGTCTGAACAGGCAAGTACCTTTGTAGCAATATGACTCATGATAAATAAAAAAACCAAAAAGAAATAAACCACATACCTTTCAGATTAATCAGCTACACTTGGAATTTCTATTCTGCAAATAAACTGTCAATAAATACATTTTGATACAGTACCTGCCATCCCCTCACTCCTCTCCACACCATTAAATGCAACCCATTCCTGTGCTGTTCCTGACACAGGGGACACCCCAGGGGACAGCAGGGCCAAGGCAAACAGCACAGGCTCTAGAGCTGAAACTAATTCCCAGAGAAGACAGACAGCACATCCTTGGCAGCCTCTTGGGGCTGCAAATCTCGCCACAGCACAGGTATGAACAGAGAAAAAGGGAAAAAGCACTGCAGAGTCCATTTGCTCTCACAGCCACAAGAATAAATATCCATTGGTACCACTGGTTATTTAAGGACAAGGGTGCAGCTGCTCCAGCTGGATCTGAACATCCACCAGAAAATCCCTGACAAAATCCCTTACAATTCCTTTCAGCCTGGGGCAGGGAGGCACAGGTCCTGCCACAAGCAGCAAAATTAATTTCCATGTTACTTTGAGCACAGGTTTCACTGTACATCAGCAGTACATGTATAATTGATGCAGCCTTTTCATTTTCCTGAGCTCTCAGAACCTCACAGGAATGTTCAAAGCGTGTTACAAGTGCACCCGTGGCTCCTCAGGTCAGTTTTGTGAGAATCCCTGGCCAGAGGTGACTGTCTGTGCCCAGCACAAAAGCTCCTCAGGCCAGTGAGGAGAGCCCAGGGACACTCAACAGGTTTCCAGGCTGGACTTTGGGGATATCTTTCTTCTCTCCCATGAAGATGGGCTGAGAAATTTGGGGCTGTTCAGCCTCGAGAAGGCTCCTTGCTCAGATGAGCTTCTAGCACCTTCCAGGACCTAAAGGGGACACAAGAGAGCTGGAGAGGGACTTGGGCAAGGAAACCAAGGGATAGAACAAGGGAAAACAGCTTCAAATCACAGTGGGTGGGTTTAGATTAGATAAGAGGAAGAAATTCCTCCCTGTTAGGGTGGCAGGCCCTGGCACAGGGTGCCCAGAGCAGCTGTGGCTGCCCCTGGATCCCTGGCAGTGCCCAAGGCCAGGCTGGACAGGGCTGGGAGCAGCTGGGACAGTGGGAGGTGTCCCTGCCCATGGCAGGGGACTGAACAAGATCATTTTGAGAGTCCTTTCCAACCCAAATCATTGCTGAGCCAGCAGCTCCAAGCTCTAACATCAAACTGAGCTACAATTCCCACTCCCTGCTCTTGCAGAAGCCCTAAAAGGAGCCAGGGAGATGCAGGAGGAGCTGATTTCAAAAAGCCTTGGGCACATGGACCTCCTTTGATTGCCCCCACACCACATCTCACTAGAACAGAGACAATTGCACTGTACCAGAGGTGATCCTTAAAGCCCTGCAGGCCCTTGCTGCTTCCCTGTGCTCCTCCCCAGCCTGCCCAGGTCTGAAAAGCAAAGCTGACTTCCAACTGAATCCACAAAAAAACCAATTAAAAATGCCAAATCAATTTTACAAATCAGAGCAATGTGGGTGATGGGGCTGGGAGGAGAAAGAGTAGATTTGACTGTTTAAAAATGAAAGGCTTCTTCTCCAATGCCTTCTGATCAGCTGCAGTTCTTGGAGGCAGAGACTGGCCCTGGGTGTCACAGGATGGATCCTGCACCAAACCAGGCTTTGACTGGGGATTTTTCCCAACGCAGGCACTTGCAATGCACTCTCAGGTACAGAAAAACTTTGGGAACACTGCACTCACAAATCCTTCACTCACAACAGCCTTCCAAACGCATCACACATCCCCACAGCCCTAAACAACAGAGGTAATGCATTTATGCAAATTCAGGAGTGTCTGTAAGGAAGCCATGCTGCAAACCCCTAAAGAAATAGAGCAGAAACTCAAGGCATTCACTGTGGCAGTCAGTTTTTTTTCTTTCCCTTTTTTTTTTTTTTGCTGGCAAAAGCAGAAAACAAAAACCTGAGAATGTTTTTAACTCAGTGGGTGCACAGGGAGCTAAATTGTTGTTCTGATGACACCAAAGCTCTGCAGGAGGTGGCACAGGTGAACACACTGACTGCCTTAGGTCCTGTTCCCTCTTGTTCATTCATGTCTGCAGAAGCATCACTGCTCACTGGATGTCCTGAACTGAGCCAGGACCCCACAGACACCACAGCAGCCCAAAACAGGGACATTTACACCCAAAGGCCACAGCTCCCCACCCTGGACTCTGCCCACACTCCCAGCTGCAGCTTCCCCAACACTGACATGAAGAAGGCCCAGGGTTCTCAGCAGTGCTCAGAACTCACCCTCACTGACCTGCTCCTCATTTTCACAGCTTTGACATTTACTGCACTGCCATAAGAAAATGCCAAGAAGAACAAGATACTGACTCCTTTCTGAGTGCAAAGATACAAAGGGTGAAGCTACAACCACACTAACACCAGCAGTCACAAAAATCTCTAACTCAACAGTGATGCCACAGCTGATTCAGGAACTTAGACACTTTCTTTTCTTTTCCCCTCTCATTTAAACTTCTACTGAGATCTGTCCTTAGTTCATGTTTTCAGAGCTGTTTCCATTACTCCTCCACACCACGACACAGCCAAACAGAAACACTTCAGTGTGGATTAATGCTGGAATCCCCCTCAGTATGTATTTACCACCCTAAGAGATGTGGTTGGGTGGGTCAGCCTTGTTCAGGGCTCCCTGACAGAGATGTTTGGACACATTTGTCACCTCATATGACAGCACAGCTCATTCCATAACTGTATTTATCCATTTCTGCCTGCTACTGTAAGGAAAATCAGGTCACAGCCAGGACTCTGTGCAGCTCTCCTGTCCCTGGATAGAATTCTGCACCAGGCAGTCGCTTTGTGATGTCTTCATTTCACATTCTGTGCAAGAGAGCAGCCAGCTAAACAATCTGCTATAGAGGGACTGCCCTAAACACATCTGCTGTTCATAAAAAATACATATATATCAAAGTAGATAACAAAGAACCTGTCCCAAACCCCAGTATGTTAATAAACAACAGCAAGAAATAGCATTCTGTTAAAAGCAAAGAAATCGTATAACAGATAAATAATGGGAACATCAATAAATCAAATTACTGAAATGAAGAGAATCTCTGCAAACTGTAGATTTCACGTCTCAATCAAATTAAAATTACTCTCAGCAATTAGTTGCTTCCAAGGTCCAAAAAAGGCCTGATGCTTATCATTATCAATCTGAACATTCCTTCAGATGGCATTTTTCAGTAGTTAATGGAATTGCAGAAAATGGTCCTAACGTTCCTCTCAAAAAAACATCTCATAATTACTTGGGTCAAAATTCAAAGTTTTTCAAGTGTTCCAATAACAGCATACTCCTGTAATACTCATCCAACTTTATTCTGCCTGTCTGAACAAAATGAAAACCTCCAAAAAAAACATCTTCTGTCATCACCCAGTCCATTTAAGTGCCACAATAACAAAATGTATATGCTGATCCTCTCTCTGAACATGAAGGGTATCTTTTTCTGCATTCATTTCAGTGCAATAAGGTACAAACTAATGCTTTGTTTTCCTTATTCATAAAGACAATTATCCAAGTCCCATTTTCAAGCTCTCTGAATTTCCTCATCAACCTCTAAGTCTGAAGTCTACAATTTATTGTGAGATCAATGCAAGAGAGATTCTAGGATTGCTGGTTATCATTCCCTGAAATCCTGGCAATATGCCACCTTGTAGCCTTGACAACTTGTAAGGGAAAAGACAGAACACCATTCAGAAAATAAAGGCACTGGCTCCAGTCATGCAAAAAGAAGCTTCCAGGTTTCTCAGAAGTTCCCAAATGGGGCAGCATGTGAAAAAACAAGTGAAAACTGCATTGTCTGATTGTGTAAAATAAAATTAAAGCATCTCTGATGCATCCATCTCTCCTTCAAGCTCTCAGGTAGGCTGAGTGCAGCAGTTCACAGCAGAACAGACTGCATCCCACCCATCCATCACAGGCAAACATAACACCAGCTACTGCCTGAACTAGAGATGCATTTAATGCTCCCCCAGCAGCAATCAACCTTTTCCACATTTGTTCATCATCACAATGAATTGCCCCACTTTAATACTTTGTTTTTCTTCTCTTATCCCAGGGTAGTTTCACTTCTCGAAGGAGGCACTCATCATAGGAGGGGGCAATAAAACAAAGCTATTTCCTTCACCAATTCCCGTAACCAGAGATGATTTTTGTAAGAAATAGAGACTGAAAGCAGGTGCTGGCTCACCTGTTGCAGTCCACGTGCAGCAGGAGGTGGGAGGCGCTGAGGGACACGGCCAGCCTGTGCCACTGCCCATCAGCCAGGCGGAAGGGGAACACCTCGGTCCTGCTCCGGCCGCCGCTCCGGTAGTGCAGCCGCACCTCATCCCGAAGCCCGCTGCTCTCCAGCTCAAAGCAGCTGCAGGGAACAGAGCAGAGTCAGGAACCACTGCCTTCTCAGCTGCTTCCAGCAAACACCACAGCCTGAAGAGGTCAGCAGGGATCAGCACCTCATTAATTTCTTTAGAAGAGTTACAGAGACAAGGCTGTACATTCAGAGCAGCACAAAACCAGCAGCACTTGTGACATGAGAGCAGCTCAAAGTACCGCTTAGCCCAGTCCTGGGCTCCTCCTCAAGGCCTTTTTTCACCCATAGGAACCTCCAAGAAACCAAGTCTTACTCTATTCACCAAAATATTTCATATGACTGCAGGCTTTGTAAGAAACTGTAAAATAAAGAACGGCACATATATCACTAGCACAAACAAATGAAAAGCCATTAAAGTAATAAACCACCAGGTAGCTATTACATTTGTATTTTCTGCTTGCAAATCCAGTTAAAAAACCACAACTGTTTATTTTTAGGACTCCCCTACATGCTATTGTGCTCAGCTCATTTTCTGACTTTTACTGTTACTGCCCTGATCGTTCAGCTCTACAAGGAAAGGACAAAATCTCCTGGCTGGATTAGGCGTCTCCACATCTGGCATAAACCATCCAACAATCAAAACCTTCACAGAGCTGTCAGACTCGGAGGAGAGCTCACCAAGGGTGGCTATTCACTGGCCTCACAGGGCTGTAGGGGAGCCAGCTATTTAATATAAATTTAGCCCTTCCAGGGCATGCAGCAGAAAGAGTGAGCTCTTCTCTTGGACCTCACCAAGTACTTGCATCAAATCAAAACTTTTTCCTGCTAAAAAGAAGCTGTGAACACAGAAACTGGTGATGCAGACCCCCCTTTATAGAAGAAACAGCTCTGCAAGGCAGTGAAGATGTTGGATTGTCCAGACAGTGCTTTGCCCCATCTGCCTCCACAGGGTTGTGTTTTTTCCTGTTGGCCAACACCAATTAAACATAGCATTGGATAGACAGGGGCTGATTTGGGGCAGGGGGGGAAAAAACCACAGTAATGAAATCCACTTCCAAGAAATGAACACAACAAACCAATAAATGTGGGACTGCCAATTTTCATTTTCCCACATGAAGCAAAGGCTCAAGGGACAATGTAAAAAACACAAGGAGGTAAAGGTAAAACCAATGCTGAATAAAAACACAGCAGGCACAGGTACAAATAAAATACAGGCAGTACAGGGCAGAAAAAAAATCTGGTGTTGTGAAGGAACTGGCACAAGGAGGGCAGAGAAAGAGGGGTTTACTAAAGAGTAGAGCAGAATGTTGATTAACTAGAGCCAACACCCATTAAAATACCTAAATTACATTCACATGGAATCTGGAGAAGATTTACTTTTGTGATGCTCAGTAACAATACAGTCAATACTCAGAAGATACTGCTGCTGGTGTTCCCAAGCCAGAAAAGGACAAGTACATTCAAGGATGTCACACTTAAACATTTTGTAATTTCCATCTGCTGTCACAGTACCAAAGGAAGTGAGACAGAAAAATAAAAAAAAATAAAAAAAGGGAGAAGTACACATCATTCTAGTACCTCACACACAAAACTATTTGTATACATCTAGATACAGATGCAGAGATACAGGGTTGATGACAGAGGCTCAAGAGCCCAAAAACAAGCCCATCTCCTGCTGCAGGAAGCCGATTGCTTCCTGAGGTCATTCCTCATCATCTCCAACAGCCCCAGAGCTGATCACTCAGCACACAGTGATTTCTTTGTTAGTGTAAAGGCTCCAGTGCAGCCCTGGAAAGGTCAGGCAGATCCTTCATCACATCTGGGCTCCATTATTTGCGCAGCACAGGGAATTGCAAAGCTTCTCCCTGGACAAGCTTCAGCGTCGATGGTTACCTCAGCACTGAGAGCAGCTTGTTGCTCAGGCATTGAGCTTGTTCTCAACCTCCTGACTAATTTATATAGTACAGAAGAAATCACTGCAAATTCCCTGTAACAGCTAGTGCTAACATTTTCATATACGTGCCCCTAATGCTGTAAGTGCCACAGGACTGTGTCAAACACCACGTTTTACCTCTTCAGTGGCAGCAAAAGGAGGGTGACAGCAGAAAAAATCTGCACTTGTTCTTCACCACCCTCCAACAAGTGCACACCACAAACATCACACTCAAGAGAAGCATCAGTGAACAGCAGCCAACAAAACACCAGCAGCAGAAATGAGCTGGGTTACCCCAGCACATCTCTCTCTCATTTGAAAAACAAAAGGCAACGTAAACCAACACGCTTGCATTGATTTTTTCTTTTTTTAAGATGCAGAAATTCACACTGAGACCTTGATTACTTCATGATGTTCCCACTTCAGGAGTCATCTTTCCTCTACCAGAACATGTCACATGCAAAGAGCTTTCTCAGCAGCAAACATCTTTTCTTTCCTCCTTCCACCAGACCCTGGGGGAAAGAAGCCTCTCCCAAAGCAATGACACCAGGGCCATTCACTCTTGGAAATAAATGCACCTGCTCTGTTTCAGAGTTCCAACCAGCAAACTGGGGAATGGGAGACATATGAGGGAAAAAACAGACTCAGGCAAGTCATCACCAATCAGTGAGAAAATAATTAGTAAATCCAGAGGAAATAAATGGATTTTTTAAAAATCACTATCTCATCTTCAATTTCAAATGCCATTGTACAATTTTTTATCCACAATAAAACAACAGGTCAAAATGGGAAGGACAGAAATGAATAGAAGCTACCATACAAGAGGAAAATGAAGTGATCTCTATCTCTAACAGGTGCTTTGAAGGTACTCCCCACTATTTTGTCAGGAACTAAAAGAAAACATTGGCTTGGAATGAAATAAGGTTCCTGAAAAGATGGCAACATCTGGGACCATCTGAATATATGTATCATGACTCAGTGAACTTTAATGCTGCCATGAAACCCATCCCCAAAACCCAGCAGAGACCCTGATTATTGTGCCAATCTCTGCCTCTGCATCCCCTCTGCAGGGAGCCTGTGCCAGCCTGTCCCACAGCCTGCTCCCCTCTGCACACCTTTGTCAGAAAGAAAGGTGAGAAACAGGAACCTCCTTGTCAGCCTCTCAGCACCTAGAGTCATGGTTTCTCCTTTCATGTGTTATTTCTCACCAACAATTTATACTTCTACATTTTTTAATAAAGACCTGATCAGAAGTTACCGTGTGTTTTGACAGATGAAGTTCTCAGAACTCATGTATTAAAAAAGCTTGTTTTTTTATGGAACAGCAATGCTATTTGACCTTGGCTGAAATCCTCCCACCAGCAGAATTTCCCTATTTGATCAGCATGTAAATTACTGCTGGTTTCTTTTGTACAGTTATAGAATTCAAATGCTTTTTATAGCTCTATCTGCTGTCTCTCATTCAATTCCCAATGTGTAAGAGAAAAACATTACTAAATTCAGACTGATTTCATGCACATCAGAACAAGTTGGGATATTTTAAGGTCAAGCAACGTCCTTTTCAGAAGGACAGTATTATTCCACAAAGATATTGTACAATTCTTTCTGACAGTTTATGCAACTCCTATGTAGCTCATACAAAAATGTTGTTTGGAGAGGATAAAGCTTGACACAGTCACATTTAATGATTGTTTTCTCTTCCCCTTTCTTTTAGTCACCACCATAGTGACTACAATCACACTTTTGACTGCTCATTTCACTTCCAGATCAGGAGAGAAAGGTTCCTAAAAGTATGCTTTAGTTGAACACATCTGCTGTGGATGGAATGACCAAGAAAATTGGGAAAGTCCCTATCAACATTAAATAAGAACATGTACAACACCTGAAGCAGAAAAGTATTTCCATGATGTGAGCTGGCTTAATCCACCCTCTTCATTAAAGAAACACATTCCCCTACTCATCATCTCCACCACAGAAGTGATTTCACCCTGTGTCAAATACCAGCAGGTTTCACTCAGGGATTTCACTGCTGTCAGATTGTGCAAGGGGCCAAAGGAAGGAGAGCTCCCAGTAGACCCCAAAACAGACCCCAAAACAGGGCCCCAAGGAGAGCTGTGTGTCCTGCAGAACCTCCTCAGGGCACACAGCCCTTCATTTCCTGATCTCCAGCAACCCAACACCAAACCAATCAGCAAACCAATCACCAAACACTGAAACATCCCAGAGTAGGGACAGGCAAGCAGATCAAATACTCCTGAAAGGGCTCCAGGAACTAAAGCACAACTGCTTTTGGCATTCAGTGCTGGCAGCCTTCCTGCTCATCACATCCAAGCACAAATAAAGCAGAGTTATCATTCTGACTCCACAATTTCACCAGCCTTGATCCAGTGCCAAACGCAGCCCCACAGCCTCTCCAAGGAGCAGCACCAGCACTTGCAGCAGATGCTCTCAGAGCTGCTGAACAGATGTCCCAGGGCACAGCAGCAGGCACAGATGGCATCCCTGCAAATATGGACAAACCTGGGCTGACATCCAGTCAAACACTGAGCATCTGCCTCACCCTGAAAGGGAGGAGATCACAAAACACAGGAGCTCAGGGATGGAGGGTCCATCCACCCTGCACGTGTCTCAGCAGTGCTGCCGTGTAGGGCCTCCCAAAGGCTGGGGAAAAACCCACTGCCAGAAAAACCAGACTGCTACTGCACAGAAACTTCTGGAAAACACCTGTGAGTCTGGCCAAGGCACACATTTTCATTTTTTTCAATAACAATGCAAATTCAGGAGAAGTCCAGAGATCAGTCATTTTTATATAAGCAATTACAAATGATAAATTCACCAAGCTTCTGAAAAAATCAATCTTTTTGGACTTGTTTTTGCACGTATCTTTTTCATTTTACAATAGCACTATGCTATCTCATGATAAAAATGGCTTCAGGCAAGACTGCTTTTGCATCTTTGTAGAAACACTGCTTGGTGTATTTAGAGACAGGCAAAAAAAAATCTGCATCCATTATCACAGAGCCTTCAGGATTTTCAGTCCACAAGGATTCTGTGATGAATCCCAGGCCATGACTGCTTGGGCCTTTGGTTGTTTTCTTTGCCACCAAGTGTGGCTGGGTGCCCAGGGGGACACACGACACCAATGGCACTGAGATCTTGTCTGAGCAGCCCTCGGTGCAGAGCAAACCAGGAGCAGCACTGGGCACTGCTGCAGGGGAGCCAGCAGTGCCCAGTGCACTGCCTTGCCAGGGACCAAGCCATGGGGAGAGCAAGCAGAGGCTCTGGAAGGAAAGCTGCAAATCCTCAGACCAAGGAAACCCTCACTGTGCAGCCATCACCGCGGCTCTGTGCAGAGGCACGGCCAGAACAAGGCACAGCTGCCAAGGCAAAAGCCTCAGTGGCTGCCACAGGCACTGCTCCTGCACCCTGGTCACTGCAAAGGGACAGGGAGAGAGCTCCAGCTCTGAAACCCCGGGCACTGTCAAACACTGGAGTTTGGAAAAGCTCTCAGCAGGCTCCAGTGCTCAGATCGACTCTGCACAAAAAGTGTCCTGGAGAGAAGCATCATCTGTGACAATGACGTCTGCTGCTAAAAATCAGGTTAACTTTCTACAAAGGGAAACACAAAAGCCAAATCCCATGTATTGCATCACCTACCCTATTCCTACTCTGTTCCAAAAGTATTCCTTCCACGCAAGCAAATCCAATATAGCCAAAATGTAATACTAACCACTTTCAAACCCCTCAAGTAAAAGCCTGAAAGTGCAACAGCACTGTGCTACTGCATATCCAAATGAGATTCTTCCAAACATTGCTATTCTTTCATTTCAAGCCAAAGGAACTAAACCCAGTGAATTAAACGACTCTATTTTTCTATTCAGACCACTCTGAGGACAGCAGTAATTGTGTTCTACCAGCCTGGTTTGAAACATTTAACAATAAATACTCCCTCACTGACACCTTCTATTAGTACAGAATATTTATTAACATTCTGTCTTGTGTCCTACCCATCTTACACACGGCAGCTGGGTCTGCAAGCTGCAAGGCATAAAGCATTGATGATGTGTCTGTGTACCTGCAACCAGGCAAAGGTCACCCTAACACAGATTTACTTTCCTCCTTGATCACATAAAGAAAAAGTAACCCCATCATCTGGCATTGCCTGCCAGGTAAAAGGCAGCTGGAGCCAGAGCTGGTGCAAAGCATTGCTGCCCCAGGGGATCACCTGCAATCCACAAACCATTGCTGCCTGAGGACTTTCTCAATGGGGCTGGCTCCCTTTTAAGGCTAACCCGGGACTCTGAGCTGGCACATCCCAGGGATGATCTCTGGGCATGCAGCAGCCTGGAGCTGCCAGTGTGACCAGCCAGACACCAGCAGAGCTGGAGCCAAGGCACAGCCCAGTCCACAGCCCAGGGATGATCTCTGGGCATGCAGCAGCCTGGAGCTGCCAGTGTGACCAGCCAGACACCAGCAGAGCTGGAGCCAAGGCACAGCCCTGTCCAGGCCCTCCCTGCCTCGTGCCCATCACCGCAGCAGCAGCTCAGGGCATCCCCAAACCCACAGTCTCTAAACACCAGATTTGAATAAAACAAGAAGATAACAGCTTTTGAAACTAATGAGGTCTACCACCTGAGTAAAACTACATTATCTGAAAACAAATGACCCTCACTGCAGTGTCCTTAGAAGAAAGGTTCTTCCCTCTATTCTCTCAGTTCAGCAGCTTTTCAGTGATTTCTTACATTATGACAAAGTCCACGTGTTGCAAAATGTGGAATGTGCCAAAAACATCTTAGGTCTGGACTGGTCAGTATTCTTTATACGCTTTAAGCTGGCTAACTAAGACTTGTCTAATCAGCAAGACTCTTAATCAGTGGAACAACTACCATCCCCTAGTGATAAGCATCCTAGAACTAATCAACTATAAGGATGTAGTACATGACTATGTCCTTGTATGCCTACTCATACATTGCCAACTTGGCAAAAAACTCAAGGGCTATGCATCCCTTAGCTGAACTAACTCCATTAGAACATTAAAAAAATCACACCTAGAGGTCAAAAACACCCCTGCCCAGGTGAAGACCCTTCCCTCAGGCATGCACAGAACTTAGCTGAGATCACAAAACCTCTATGGAAACTACTGACCAGTAGTAACAGAGGAAAGTGTACATGGAAAGTTCCCAGCTCTGGGCCTCTGTGTACAAATAAAGGTGTGGGAAGTCCTCTTGGTGTGTATGAGACCACTGAGTGCCCAGGCCTGTGCAGATATGAAATAAATAACTGGTGTCTCTCTCAAGGGTGTGATTGTTGACTTGCTGCACACTGGGGAACAGACAACAAACACACTTCTGCTAGGTTGGAAAAAAAAAAAACCAAAAAACCACAAAACACAACCCCCCAAAAAAACCCAAAAAACCAAACAAAAACACCACAAAAAACAAACTAAGAAACGACCACAAACTCTTCTTTCCCCTCTCACAGCTCAGTAGATGTCTGCTCCATCTGCACATCCTCAGTCCCAGGCAGCCTCCACCCTCCCTGCCCCACTGCCCCAGCTCTGGCAGCTCTCCACAGCCAGCAGCCACCAGGGCAAGCTCTGCCACCCCTTCCCTTTCTGGAGGCAAGGAGAGCACACAGGCATCGTTACTAAACTGCAAACAAACCCCAAAAACCACACACCTCACCCACACAAATGAACTTGAACAATAGCTATAAATATCCAACCCTTATTAAGCAGGGCAGTTTACATTCTAAACCAGCAGCCCAAACTCAGCACACAGGTCTCAGAAAAGTTTCTCTCAGTGTAAGTTTGAGCCATTCTGGGTCTCTGCCTCTATCAGAGGGTCACAAAGCAATCAAACAGAAGAACTCAGCATTTGGAGCAGACTCCTGGGGGACCCACACATCCTGCTCCTGGCTGACCATGCCATGTCTGCACTGCCCAAATTGGGGTTTAAAGGGTTTCAAACCGTCAGACATTCTCCTCCTATTGCCAGTGTGGTCCAATGAAAGCCTTTCAACAGCTGGCTGTGAGCAGCATGTTAATGCTTCAGAGACAGCAATTGTCAGCCTGGTGTACATAAAACACCTGCTCTCAGCAGGAAGCCACAGCAGGGAAGGGAACTCCTCCAGGGGTAACTCCTCTAAACCTAAACTCTCAATCCTCACAGTCCTTAAACCAGTGCAAGATTTATAGAACAGTTCTTCTCCACTTGACTCTTCTGCATACCCTAACCCCAAGAACACAAGCAGGTGAGCACAATTCTATTTGCATTTGCATCTCTAAAGTCCTTTTGAGAAGGAAAAAATGGTAAATGCCTGACATATTTCACATCAGCTCATTCAGAGGGGTGGAATAAGGCTCAACCTTGGTATTCTCTTTACAGCTTCCCAGTTTAGCAATTCAACATATAAATATTCATAAAGATGTGCTCTTTACCCCAGAAGAAAAAGGTTAATGGATACATCTGCAGAGTTTTACTTCCTTTTCTGAATCCTGGGCATCTTGGAATCCAATATGCATATACCCATCTTGCAGACAATAATCTAAAACACAACAGGGAGTAAATCCAATTTTTCAGGTTTACTACTGGGGTCAGAAGTCACTTGCAGAGGCTTCTTTTAATCAGCCAGGTTTCAGTGAATAATTTAACAAGGCTATTACCCCTTTGTGGTTTTAATTAAATATATAACAGCCTGGTAGCCTTCCAGCTGTTATTTGTGAACATCCAGCTCTCTGTCTGCTCCTCAACAGCCTCAGGAGACATCCACAGGTCACTTGAGGGGAGTATCCAACAATGGACTGGAGCCCCATGCCTGTTTTACCTCCCCACCCAAAACTGACCTGCAAGGAATAGAAGTCTCACTATGAACCTGACATATTCATCAGAATCCCCCTGAATATTTATATCAACACAGCCTGCTGCTACACAGAGAAGGGGCACATTTTCAACTCAGAAATTCAGTTTCACTATAGTAGTACAATCATCTTAGAGGTTTCCAAATACTTGGTGAGGCATAGTTTTTGAAGTTCAGGCCCTAGACGCAGGTAACAAACACATTAAAAAAATTAGGGAAAAAAAATAAAGTTCTTAATGCCTTCTGTAAGAAAAACATTTGAAACAGCCTTCTTATCACTCAGTCCTTTGTTCTATCATGGTGAGATCTCCCATTATGAAACACTCCTCAAAAAGAATATTGTTGCAGCAGCCCTCTTGTTATAGGGTAGAAATGAGCAGAAACACAGACTTGTTGTTTGTCACAGCATGAAAACGGCCCTCACAGCATGAAAAGGGCCCTGGTTTATTCCTTTTCACAGCTCAGCCATCCTGACTAACCATTCCCTGACCCTGGCTGCAGCAAGCTCCTGCTGTGGGGTTCCCCTGCAGCCTCTGAGTGCTGCTTATTCCCTGCTGAACCCTGACCGCAGGGATTGGTGTGCAACCCCTGACTGCAGCTTTTACCCAGCCAGGCTGTGACTGCAGGGATTGGTGTGCAGGCTCTGAATGCAGCTTTTACCCAGCCAGGCTGTGACTGCAGGGATTGGTGTGCAGGCTGTGACTGCAGCTTTTACCCAGCCAGGCTGTGACTGCAGGGATTGGTGTGCAGGCTCTGAATGCAGCTTTTACCCAGCCAGGCTGTGACTGCAGGGATTGGTGTGCAGGCTGTGACTGCAGCTTTTACCCAGCCAGGCTGTGACTGCAGGGATTGGTGTGCAGGCTCTGAATGCAGCTTTTACCCAGCCAGGCTGTGACTGCAGGGATTGGTGTGCAGGCTGTGACTGCAGCTTTTACCCAGCCAGGCTGTGACTGCAGGGATTGGTGTGCAGGCTCTGAATGCAGCTTTTACCCAGCCAGGCTGTGACTGCAGGGATTGGTGTGCAGGCTGTGACTGCAGCTTTTACCCAGCCAGGCTGTGACTGCAGGGATTGGTGTGCAGGCTCTGAATGCAGCTTTTACCCAGCCAGGCTGTGACTGCAGGGATTGGTGTGCAGGCTGTGACTGCAGCTTTTACCCAGCCAGACTGTGGCTGCAGGGATTGGTGTGCAGGCTGTGGCTGCAGGTTCCTACCCCAGGCTCTCACTGTACACCCACACTGACCTCACAGCAGTGATTCTCTCCTCAGGACCCTTCTTCATGAACCTCTCCCTCCCTCTCCCTCCAGGTCCCTCCTCCATGACAAACCTCCCCTCACGAGCTCTCCCTCCCATTGCTCACTGCTCTTTATTGGATCCAGCTGGGGCTCATTAGGGCTGCCCTGGGTAATTAACACAGCTGTTAATTGTCAGGGGGAGCTCTTTATTGGATCCAGCTGGGGCTCATTAGGGCTGCCCTGGGTAATTAACACAGCTGTTAATTGTCAGGGTGAGCTCCCTGCATTCCCTTCTCCTGCAAACACCTGAACAGGCCTGGTCTGTCCCTCCAGGTGCTGATTTTGGCCAGTGCTGGACAGGAACCATCCATGGTTCTCAAACTCAGATTAAACAGCTCCAAGGCACTGCTGGCTCCATCTCATTTATGTTCTTGGGCTCTGGACCCTGCAAGGCCAGAGCAGGTAAGGAGCAGGCAGAGAGCTGCAGGTGAAACTGCATTAAATCACAGCTGAAATGAGGAATTCATTGTGGGCAGCAATTTAAATATCTTATGGCCTTTTCTGAGTGTTTTGGTGGTCTGAAGAGTCAAAAATTGTGAGCAAAATGGCTCACAAAGGTCATCTAGGAAGAATTGGCTGGCATAATTCACTGATCAAGAAAACAGTTTCCACTTTCTGCATTCCCAAGTAACATGTCTGTCCATTCCATTTTTTTTTTATTATCTCTAATTTAGGAAAGAAAATAGAATCTTCAGATTTACCGCTGTATTCCAGATAACTATACACAGAGTTTGCACAAATTATCAGACTGTCCAATTAGAATTTATCTGCATTAATTAAGATTTCCATTTTCCAGGACTTGCTTTATTGCGTTTGAAGCATGAAAGCAAATCATGTTTATCATCATTAAACTGATTCAACAAAATGTTAACAAAGATGCATTGTCATCACTTTCCTGTCCATGAAATGATGATATAAATTAACAGCAAATCCCTAATTCCTATGAAATATCCATTTAGAAGAACAAAATAGTACATCTAAATTACTGACTTCAAGAAAAATTGTATTAGTCTTACTTTATTCTCTGCAGTTCAATAGCTCCATCTACTGGAAAATAAAACTCACTAGGGAAATGAAATTTAAACCAGGCATTCTAATGCATTACTGCTTTAGGACAATCACCTCCATTATATCAAAAAGCAGAATATATTTATACATTTTCGTTGTGTGGAGTAACAGCTGTTTCTCATCTATTAAATCTGGGCACAACAGGAAAAGACATTTCCCACAGAGATATGAACTCTGGTACCCAGAGCTACAAAGGTTTAACTGACACCAGCAGGCAATCCTTCAACTCTGTGTATTTTTAGCAGATGCCATAATTTTAAATATTACAGATAACCTCAGTGCCAGGGAGGACAAGAACAGTGGATTTCGTTCAACCAAGATTACTCCTGCATAGCACATCTCCCCACAAGCCTTTGGCTGTCAAGATAGAGGACTCAAGGAGCTGCATTCAGTAGATGCCATCTCTAAAAACCCATGTATTTTGCATTGCATAATCACCACTGCCTGTCTGGTTTGAACTTGGGTTTTGCCAAGTGCAGGCATGTGACAGCGTTTTTCTGTCCAGTGGCTACCCTCAATGTCCTTTTTCTCAAATAAATAATAAACAAGCTCTCAACATGGCAAATTGATCCTGTTAACCGTGACTCCAGACGGTGAGAAAAAGCTTGGAGAAATTGAAAAATAATGCAAAAGGAATGACAGAGTAAGAGAAGGAGAAGGGGAAGAGATGGAGCAAGAGGTCCCCCTCCTGGAACTGCACACGAAAAAACAAGACAGGCAGGAGGTTTGCAGTGAAAAGCTGCTCCCAAAAAGAGGCCAGCCTGTTTATTTCTTCCATTTTTATACATTTGTGGGTCTGGTTATGGATTGGCTTCTGGGGTTACTATCCCTTCACCCCACTGCCCAGATCAGCTGTAAACAACACTATTTTCAGGCTAGAAATATGTAAACAAAGGACAGTGAGCAAAACCAAGAAAGGTTGTTTAGGTTCTCAAGTGTGAAAAAGTGAAAAACTGACCCTTAATATTGAACAGAAACTAAAGAACTGACTCCATCTTGTGAACAAATAAAAAATGTTTAAAAAACCTCAGAAAAATCAGGGCAACATCCCTCTATAATGTAAAGCAATATTCTTCTAGACTGAGACAGTGGCCTGAAAAAATGCAAAAAGGAATAAAGTAAAAGAAAGACCAATAATAGAAGTATAGAACAGAGAAATAGCCAAGTCCTGCCCTTAACTGGGGTGCCTTGTCTGCACATCTCTGCTGTTGCACCAGCAGAAGGCATCACTGATAATTTCATCATGATGAAGTCACTGCCTTCTCCTTCATAAATTTTCTCAACAAAAAGGGAAGAAATTGGGCTAATAACTGAATATCATGTACATGATTAAGACACAGACCAATAGGTTTTTTAAACAGAAGTGCTGCAGAATAACTGCATAACAATTTATTAGATATTTATTATTTAATTTAATTATATATTTATTAATTATATATGTATTATTAATTATATTAATATAATTAATAATATTAATTTTGAAATGGGAGCAACCAAAGAAGGTCCCATTACTTGTATTATAAGAGAAAAAACCAGCACTAGCTTTTACATGTCAGACTACACAAAAAGGTCCTTCAAGACCTAAGAAATTATTTTAAAAGCACTCACAAAGTTACAAATAGGAGCCTGTTTGATACAACACACGCTTTGAAACATCAGAACGTCACTGGAATTGTATTATGGACCATAAGATAAAGTACCTTTTTTTGTTACAAATAGAAATATAATGTATTTATGTTGGAATAACACACACACAGTATTACATGGAAGCTTAACTGCGAGTTACAAGTAGCTTAATTGCTTAATAGCTTAGTTGCTGAATGTGAAAGAAAATGTATTCTTTTACAATGCTATAAAACATAGTGAAGCAAGAAAAGTGCAAGTTTAACTTTTATGAAAAAGCAAACTCCAGAGCCCATATAATAAGCTAGTCAGGAAAATTGCATTGCAAGGTTTGTAACTTCCTAAGTGCATTGCATCTATACTACATTGGCTTTGATCTTTTTGCTGAAGTTATTTTACAGACCGGGATGCATAAAGAATGAAATCCTTCCATGACAAAACATAGAAAGAACTAGAAAAAAGCAGCAAATTGAAAACTGTGAAGAACGGCTCTAACTTGCATGTCAGATTTTACATCTACCATTTCAACATATTATCCAGACAGACCACAGGGCACTCAGTATCTTTTATGTTGCTGCTGCAAGAGAGAGAAACAAATTGCTCTCACCTGTGCTCCAGCTCTCGGATGGACAATATAACTCCAGAAGTTGATGGCTTTTGTTGCAGAGTGGCCAGAAAGGTGAAATCACTTCTGTTCTGGAAGAGCTGCATTAACTTCTCAGTCACGTGGGGGGCTGCGTGGATTTCTCTTTCTGCATCTAGGGATTTTATTTTTAAAAGGAAAAAGAAAGGGAAATAAGGGTCTAGTAAAAATGCTAAGGCAGAAAGATTCAGATTACATTTTTCATTTTCACACTGAGATTTTTCATTTTTGAGAGTCATCTGCCGTGGTCCACCACTGCATTTTTTCAATGAAAAAAACCCCAAATGCCATCTCTGTCAGCATGCCCACTTGTCACTTTGATAAGCTCACCACTGGCCAGCTGCTGATTTTCTGATGGATTTCTTGACAGGATGCTGAGCCATTTGTGTCTGCTGCGAGCAGATTAAGGTGCTGTGAATAATGTGTGCTGCCATCAGATCAACAGGCCTCTAAATTCTGAGCAATCTCAGGCACTGCCTCTCCCAACACAACTCGCCCAGCTCCAGGTTCAGCTTTTCCCACTGCCTGTGTTCCCACCTGTCCCTCGTACATCACAGGGAGCCTGTCCCTGCACAGATGTATTATTGCTAATAATGCTATACAGCCCTGCTCCTGCCTGAGAAATAAATACAGGACACGCTTGCAACCCGCAGCTCTTCCGGGGATTTCTCAGTTTAAACAAGCAGAGTGTGACAGCTCATACAATATTTACTCAGCCACAGCCTGACCAGGCAGATGCAGGACCATTCCAGCCTCGCCAATCCTGATGATGTCCAGCAGCACCAGCCCTTGTCACAGCTGATCTTTTAAAATTCAAATGCGTCATCTCCCACCACGTTCATTTTTAACTCATCCTTTTATTCACCATGCAGCATCACTGTGGATACAATTAGAGCCAAGCAGAGAAATCATAGAATTTCACCTTCCCACTCGTTGCCATGCCTCTCGTTCTGGGGCTTTGTCACACATTTGTGAGGCACTGGCGCCTCCTGGATGTCACAAGGAATTATAAACCCTGGGTGCTCGCTTTGCAAAGGTTTTACTGTGAAGCCAAAAACGCTGGCACAGATTCTCCAGCTGGTAGAAAACCAGAGAACTCCATTGAATGCTGAGAATCCAGCCCAGCACGCATGATGTAAAACACAAAGGAGTGATGAAAATTACAATTCAGAATTGCACTGCAGGGGAAAAAACTCCCAACACTGTAAAAAGGCCCCGTTGTGTCATTAAATGAGGCTTCTCAGACAGAGAGGAGAGAGACTGGCTTGGAAAACACACAGCTCAAAACTCAAACACACAGCTGCTGAGGGAATGCCATGGACTGAAACCAAGCTCCAAGGACAAAGTATTCAAGCATGTTTGGTAATTGAGTGTTTCAGTTTTTCCTGTGCAGCTTAAAGCCCTCCAAGGGAGCTCACACACCCAGGCTTGTAACACGCTTGCACCCTGAAAAGCACTGGAGTTAGACATCCAAAATCACGAGTCATCATTGAAAAATCTTCACCAGGGGCTCCAATTCCCCTGATTAAAAAAATAAAAGTGCCCACTTCACATCAACAAACTATTTGTCTGGCCAGTGCCACTTTTACCGTAGCAGAGGATAAAGCTTCCAAGAGCAGAAATGATCTCCACTCCCATCACATAGTGGAATAGAAGAATAAACAATCCAGCAGAGAACACCAGATATTATCTTTATCTATTAGTTTCTGTTATCTGCGCTATTATCTTCACCTAGCTGGTGTTATTACTGGCCATAAATACCGTGTAGTTTCTTTTTAAAAAGCTAATGCCAGAGATACAAAGCTATTCTCCCACAGTCCCATAAATTCACTAATATCCAGTTTGCTATCTACAGAAAATGACAAGCCACTGGTAGCACATTCCAAGGCACAAGTAGGACTCTGAAGTAAAATGTCCTATATCTGACAGATGAAGATGATTATCATTTTTTTGAAGGTTAAAAACCTTCATATCTTACTTTTTTTTTTTCCTTAAAGGTGTTACAGTTACCAGAAATAAAATCTGACTTAACAAAGCTTTCAAAAATTCTTCCACATGAAAGCACAGGCAGTGCTGTCAGTGGAACATATATGTTTAAACTTCAGTCAAGCCTCGCAAAGAACAACAGTTTCTCATTATAGGAAAGCCCACATCCCACCACCCATCCATCAAATTTTATACAAAAATACAGGGCTCCTTGCTCACAATCATCCATGGTTCACCAGTGCACTTCAGTTAGAAACATGCTTTGAAATATTTCTCTACCATAAGTAAGAGGATAAAAAAAACCACACGAAACACTGATATTCATTCTCTGTTGATTAAAATCAGTAAGATCCAATGTTCTGAGATTCCAGAGTGTCGGGTTGAAACTACTGGATAACAAATAGGGTTTACAGAGTGCTTTGCAATACTGTGCTAGCATAATTGGTACAAAGCAGGTTATATAACCAGACTTTTGGAAATTAGCACACTTCCAAGCACAGGGCTATGCATTTGGGGAGCAAATCCAGCCATTACCAGCACCTTGGGACATCCCCACTGGAAGCCAGAGGAAAAATTGACTTGCTGATGCAAAAATGCCTCTAGAAATGCTGGTAAGCTGAGAGGGAAGGCCAGCAAGGCTGGTGGGCACCAAGAGGGCACAGCCAAGGATTGGGGAGCTGAGACTGCCCCAGTGCCAGGCACAACCTGAGCTGGCAACCTGGAACCCCCTGGAAGGAGGGGTTTTGAGGACAGCCCGGTGCTACTTTTATCTTCTTTTTTACCAGAGTCAGGATTAAAAGCTCCAAGACGGTGTTTCTTGTTTGGACTCAGATGTTTGTTAATTCTTATCCACATTACAGTCTCACAAACTGTGAGTTCTACAGCACTTGGAGCTAACAAACTAAAAATGGCCCCTCTCTCTCTCTATAAGGCCTTTTAAGGATAAAGTGTCCAATTAAGAAATGACACCTAAACTATTTTTACTTTTAACCCAATACCCAATCACCCCTGGCACGCAATGAGGACTTTCCTACCCAATCACAAAACACCACCCAGACCATGAAGGAGAGGGTGAAAAAGCAGGACTGGCCTCTGCCCTAAAACCCCATCTTGCTTCATGGATCTATTCCTGTATTCTAAACCCTTAAACTCTGAGTTTCCCCCTGTGCTATCACACACTGCTATTCAAACTCCAAACCCACAATCCCAGTGCTGTCACTCAATTTTGGAGCCTTCTCCACGACCTGAGTCAATGCAAGGTTTGCTTGGCGGTCAGTGCCTGGCAGCACAGAAAGCCTGGAATTCCCAGTGCCCAGGATTCCTAGAGCCCAGCTCCTGTCCCATGGCACAGCCCCCCTGCCCCTCTGGCATTGTGTGCCCTCACACAAACCTTCCCCAGGAACGTCGTGTTTGTGTTTGGCTTGATTTCTGCAGAAAATACCATACAATTGAGCTGGGAGTACAATCCATTTAGAATAAAAGCCTTCTATTTTCAGGTACATTTTCATACCTCAAAATCAAAAGAAAAAAAAAAAGTAAGAAAAATTGAGAATACATACAATACATACACCCCCTCACCACAGGTGCCTGAAAGGCAAAATACTTTTTATGCTCTCTATAAAAATAACTGGCTGCTTGTAATGAAATGTCATATTTCCCCCATAATATAGAACAATATAGGTTTATACAGCAATCTTCAGTGAAACATCGCTTCATGCTTGAATGATAATGCAATCTCAGCAAAATAAATAAACACAGATACGACTTTCACATGCCCTTCTATGTGATTATATTCCCTTAATTTGAAATAGTGACTGTCAGGAGGGTTTTTTAAAACACATCTGAGTGTTTCTAAATTAAGTCAGGAAAGAAAGCAAGCATACCCAGTTATTTGCAAGTCCAAGAGACAGAAATCATCTCAGAGCATCAGGTAAAGGCAACGTTCTACCTTCAGCAGAACAAAAGCACACCTATGTCAGATAGAGCTTGATTTTAATTCTTTTTCTTTTAAGCTGTGGGTCCAAGGAAGAAGTGCCAAATAAAAACCAATTATCCAGTTTTCCAGGACAACAATACCCATTTAGGCACTGCCATCCCCCTGCCTGGCACCATCTCCCCCACAGCCAGGGATGCCACCTTGCCTTCTCTGGATGCCCTGAGAACCCAATCAGCCCCTGACCAGCACAGCCCTGCCACATCAAAAAAGAGCTATGTGGAATAAAGAGTTTCACTTTCTTGGTAAAATTTTAAAAGTTTAAATAAAAAAAAATTAGGAGGCAGAAATAAAGCCAAGGGTTATGGCTGGGTCATTGGCATTTAGCCAAAAGCATAGCTAGCATCTCAAAAACACCCTTTAAACCCCTTTCCATTGCATCAGCCTGTTGCATAATCATGGACCACTAAGCATTCATAATTCAAACATTTCTTTGAGTTTAGATGTTCTTTTGCTTGGTCTTAACCTTTGAGTTGTCTTCCTGCCACCCTGTAGATTAAATCAATGTTCTATTTCTCCTCGTGGTCCCATCCTGTTGTTTGTACTCTCCCTGAAAATAGAGAGTCAATAAATTCTTCCTTTGGGGTTCTGGTTTCTGTCCCTGTTACCTTCATCCACAAATTGCCTTCACCATTCTCCGAGTCAGTTACATGGTAAAAGCATTATAACATCACATAATCTCCATTTTAGTATTATGCTACGACCCAAGATATATTTATCACACTACTGTTTTTATGTCTTAATAGCAGAAAAGAAAACTATATTGATGCAGCAAAAGTTATTCCAATATTATACAAGTAAAATTCATCTTCCTATTTGCAGAAAGCCAATAATATAATGTGTATTTGTAACAGCTGCAAGAGGGAGCAGCACCTAGGGCACAGCTGTGGATATATATATATGTAATAGGTGTGTGTGTATATATATATATAAAATATAAGTTATAACACTTGAAAATAAGTCCCAAATTTTTATTTTAGCATGGATTGTTTTCACTTCACCACAAAAGCAAAGGAATGGCCATGCTGCTGTGGGGCCAGTGGTGTTAGGCCAAGCTTTACTTCACACATATGAACCATTCAGGTATTTCAGTGCACCCCTACCCTAAAGGCCAAATGGAATTAGGTGTAATAACTCAGGATCAGCATCAGTCCTTAGCCAGCCTGATTTAGATCCTCAAGTCACATCTTCCTGTGTTGATTCAATGCTCCATGCATCACCAGCTCTAGCAACTAAAAATGAAAACCTGAGCCTCCTGCCATTTGTAACCCTGAGCACATGAGAAGCCCCAGATAAGAGAAATGGAGGAGCTGGCATCAGCTCCATCAGAAGCAGTGCAAGAAAATCACCACCACACAGCAGCAAACAAAATGAGCTAGAGAAAGAAAGGGATAATGCTAGGAAAGAAAGCAAAGGTCTTGCCAAGCTCCCTTTGACAGTGACAACAATGCACTGTGCAAAGGGAAATACATGACCATTTGGGTTGGAACTGCAAGGGATGAAAAAAATGTTCACTGGCTGTATAAAGCTGTATTGCAATCCATCTGGGGAATAATTTTTCTTTAATATATTCCTCCATCAGAGGAAAAATACTAGAATTCAGTTCTGGATCAACTCATTTTCTAAAGCAATGGGTACCTTTTATCATTCACTAGCCTGTTTGAATACCTTTTACTTCCCTTGGCAGAGAACATACTGCAGAACACATTGCTTTATCGGTAACTTCAATCATTTTAAAGCTATTTCCTTCAACATGCTTTCAGCAGAAGCTTTGAACAGTCACTTTGGACAAGCAAGTAGAAATTAATCCTGCAACAACAGAGAACCTGGATTTAAGCTATAGCAATTAAAGAATTGAGTATTACAGCTTTTTGGCTTTTACCTTGCTATGGGCAAAATCCAATAAAACTGAAATCTGTATTTAAAAAAAACCAAAACAACAAAATCACCCCAATGCCCCACTTTCTTTTTAAGTCACCAGCTTTACGAAAACGAAACCAAGATTAGAAGGATGATCCAAAACTAGCAACTCTCAGTGTAGGCAGATCCTAACGGCTGCTGAGGATGAAAACACAGCAGCATCACAAAAACATTCCTGCTCACTGAGGCAGGAGCTTCACCACAGCCTCTGAGTCAAGGGGGATCCAGGGCACCAACTCCCTTCCTGTACACTGGTCTCACAAAACATCTTTTGAAGAATTGGTGAAAACCAAAACATCATCACAAAACCAACCAACAAACAAACAAGAACAGTGATAAATGCCCATTTCCATTCACTTCCACCCTTCTAAAAGCACTCCTCAGTGTACACAAGTCACAAACAGATGCAAAAATGCCCAGAAGGATGATAACACTAATTATGGAGCTTTTCTCCAAAAAGAATCATTTTACTGCTGAGCAGAGAAATGCTTCAGGTACCTGTCCCTCTCTACCTACCAAGGGCAAAATGTAGATTGGTGGCAAGTACCACCAATTTTGAGCTAGGAGATAAATTCACATCAATTTCTCTTTGTATGCTAAGAAAATCGAAGAGCTCACAACCAGCTCCTGTGGCAGGAGAAGGCACAGAGCCATGTCCATCCCTCAGAGCACTTTAGGAGCTAAATTCAGCCAAAGGCACTCAGGCTCCAGACAGACCACACCGTGCTGCAGAGACCCAAGTGCCTGCACCGCTCCCACCCAGGCTAAATGAGGGGGTTCAACAAGCTGGAAATGGAAAATAAATGTCAATTTACGTCAAGGTGCCAAGCTGGCACTCTGCAGCTCTCTGGGGCACTGCAAAAGAGAGGCCCAGGATCACCTGTTCCACCTGCCAGCACCCCAAAGAGAGGAGTCAAAACATCTCATCCCTCTCTGAAAAGCCAGATGCATTCTCCTAAGAGTGTCTCTGCTGCTGAGCATCCTCACCAGCATGAAAAGACACTGTAAATGTTTTTGCCTCACTAGTTCCACTAGTTCGGAGCCAGTAATGAACAGTAGGAAATCATGCTCAACAGCACAGCTTTGTAAATTATGATTATTCATTGTAAATCACTCCTTACATGTTGCTTCAAACAGCGTTTCTCAAGAATGAGATCCGTCTGCAGCGAAATGCTTGGTGATTTTAATATGCAAGCCTCCTACAGAGATGATGTCTCATTTTAATTATTGTTTCGGTTTAATGGGTTTTCATTAAATTAGAGGATGGAGCAATTACCAGGGTGAACAGCTAATGTCACAAAGGTAAGTTCCCATGACTATAGAGCAGAAGCAGTTCCACTAGAGAAGGTGGAAAATCAGCGTAATTCAGTGTAAACCCTGCTTCTCCAGCATGCAGAACTGCCCCTGGCTATACGTGCTCATTTATTGCTGTCATTTTGATATACATGTTTGTAAACCACTTTACAAATAGGTCTCTCCTCACAAAATTCATCTAGCGTTTCAAATTATATATATACATATAAATAAAAATTCTTTCAGGAAGCCATTGCAAACCCAGCCCTGAACCTCCAGATGCCAGGGGCTGGAGAATTTTGAGTCGTTGAAGAAATCAAACAGAGAGTATTTATCAAATCACAGTTTCTCCTCAACCATTAATTTAGCTGATGGAGTGGCTTAGCATCACACTCTTTACTCCTTGAAACTGCCTTGAAAACAGCACCAGTTGGTGACCACACTCCTGCTAATTAAGTAGATGTCAGAGAGTCTCACGCCCTTTGTTTGCTTTACCGGCATTTCAAATCATGGAGAACTCAACAAGCAGAACAGCAGATCCTGCCCAGGAGCTGGAAATGCAGCCACAGCAACAGGAAGCTGTAGCAAAGCCTGGATGGAGAAAATTCATACAGATCTCTGTTGATTTCACACATCTTTTTCCCTGTGTTAGAACTGGGGTTAATGCATGGGATGCAGTTTTCATGCTCACACTCGGTGTTTGTTAATTCTCATCTATAGCACAGCCTGAGGAGTCGTGAGCTCTAACTAACAAGGTAGAAAACGGAGATAAAATGGAATGCCTCTAGCTCTTTCTGGGGTTATTGAAGTGCTCATCACAAATAACAAGATGACACCTATATTATTTGTACTTCTGACACAATAATTGACCACTCAAAGCCTGCAATGCAGACTTTCTTCACCCAATTAGAAAAAAACACCCGAAACCAAGAAGAAGGAGATGAAGAAGGACTTAGACAAAACCCTAAATCCTCCATATTGCCCTACACATATTACTATAGCCCAAAGCCTAAAAATCGAATTTTCCAGTGTTTTAACATGTCTCCTACCTCCAGAGCTTTGTCCTTGTCCTTCTCACCCACAGAAGGACTGAGGACAGCACTGGGTTCTCCTCTCCAGCAGCATCAGGAGGAGCAGCAGCCTGTGACACACCCAAATCCCAGTGGAACTGGCACCAAACCAACCCAAAACCCAAATCCCAGCCAGTGGCACTGCCACCAAAATAACCCAAAACCAGACACCTGCAGCCAGCCAAGGGCTTTGGAGCAGTTTCCTGCTGTCACCAGCACACACCACCTTTGCTGAGGCCACACACCACCTGTTAATGGAGGCAGCTCCCTGAACTTATTTCAAATATTTGAAGTGGCTGCTGAGCTCCTCTTCTCAGTTAGCTCTGCTGCTTCCTCCAGGGATTCCAGGCTGTTTACAAATGGTTGATCCCTTAAATTAAATGCCTCGTTGAAATGCTCCTGAAGTTCACTATCGTTGAAAGCACATCATCTGCTCTTAAATCATGTGAGTTAATCAAATTACATGTGTTGTTAGTTAATTAGTTCGGGAGTCACTGATTGTATCATCTGTTTACCTACGTTAGATAAGGTTATTGTGTTACTGTGCCTATCAAGATTGCTCTTTGCCAGTTTGGAAAATAAAAACATTTTAACAGAAAGAACGTGGACTTACACCAGCAACTCTGTGCACAGACCAGTGACAACACCAGGGAAATGCAGTAATTGCCAAGAAGCATTCCCAGTTTGCTGCCCATTTTGCAGGAGCAATACTGGCCACTCCAGGGATCTATTTCGAGAATATATTGAACACTAAGGGCACACACAAATAATGAACCACTCAAAAATATGGCTTCATGCAAAGCAAGCTAAACAATTTTTTTCCTCCCCTTCTGCAAAGCATTTTCAAGCATGCTTGAAGTCACACAAAAATAGTAGAGATCACTTTAAAAAAATAATAATATATGCCAAAACTTGACAAAAACACATTCTGTATTTGTTTCTCCAGAAGGTGAGGAGCCCCTAGAACCAAATATCAGACACAAAAGACAAGTTTTGCAAATAATTGCTAACTGTAGGTTTGGTCTTATTTCCTCCCACTACAACTCCGAGTGTGTTTGCAAACCAGAAATAAAATATAAGGTGAATAGAACAGAGAGATTGAGCCATTCGTATTTTTGAGCAGTATGTAATAATTCTGATTTCTCATTTAGCACTCTTCTTCCTTCCAGGTGATAATAAATACTGCTCACAATTTATGGCAACAATATTAAAAAAAACCTCACAAATATTTCTGAAGTGCTTTATGACTCCTAAGTCATAACTAACCATGACTTTAACAGATACAATCAACAAATAACTCATTTCAAAAAAAATATTAAGATCCAGATTCCACTGGAGCAGGAGAGAAGCTGATTGTCTAAATTACTCTGACTTGGTTGAAAATCCCATTCTAACTTCAGTGAAATCATACAGAAATCAGAATTTGCCTCCCTGGTGAAAACCTGCATTCTTAAATGTGTAAATCAAAATACTCCTTGAAATTGTTCATTAAAAGGGAATTTCCAGCTAAGCAGAAATCCAACTGGGTGTCTTGACTGTGGAGAGAGGTTTCTATGCCTGATGCAGCTAACACACCTGGGTACACCTACACACAGGTTTTAATTTCCAGTCCTTTTATCACATGAATAAGCCAACTCAAGACAATGAAATTATCCTTGAAGTTCAAAGCAGGCATATGCTGAACTGCTCTCTTGGTTCAAAAACTCTCCAAGACTTGACAATCTAAACAGTTTTTTAATTACTTTTAAAGCATAGGTCATGTATTGCTGAAATGTTATGAATTCAGGGTTTTTTTTACATTCTATATATGATTTATACAAGCATTAAACAACGTGTTTCATGAGCTAATTCCCCCTTTTGTTTTCTTTCCCTGAGGGGAAAAAAATCACTTCCATGTTATTGCTAAAGCAAATTAAATCCTGGGTGTCTGTTTTATTTATTAACTGCATGATAATAGCATGGGGCATAATACATTTGTCAGAGCCCTTCTCTACTGAAGTATAATTTCTGCTGTCAGCCTCTTTATGGTTATATTTAATATTCTAGATGTCTTTGTTTCTTACAACATACAAAGGCACACATTAATATTTTCTCCCAAAATAAGTGCAAACACTATTGGTGAAGTGTTTCACAACATCCACAACAAAGAACCATAAATAACTAACACACTTAGTCATTCTCCAGGAGTTTTACGTGATTTGAGAGATCTAATAATTTCTTTTAAAAAGCCACAATAATAACCATTTTATCTTTTTACACCATAGTTATGATTTGGACCATTGCTTTTCTTATTCCACCCAAGCATGGCACAACTCATGAATAAAATATGACAACTTTGATAGCATCCATTGCTGTGGGTTCATCCGTAACAAGAAACGTGATTGGGGTACTAAGAGCTCCCTTTTTTTCCATAAGCCTTTGTTTCTGCAAATAAGCTTTTATTTAAATAGAACTGCCTGGTGTCCCCCCCTTTCCTGCATTTCTTGCTGTTAGCAGCAACCCCAGCAATAATGTTTGCTATTTTTTTTAATGATTACATTTTGAAGAGATTAGGATGGCACGAGGACAGGTGGGCAGAGTATCTCCTCTGAAAGCTGGCACTCACAAGACATCAAAAAACCTCAAAAGCAGTGCCAGTATCAGAGACCAAAAAGCTGAAGTAGAGGGCATGACTTAAATATGTGAGAAACACTATTATAAAAGCCAAACTATTCTTTTATCTGGCTCCATAATGAGTTACAGGGAAGGAAACCTGAATTTTTTCCACCATTTCCCAAACAAGACTGCTGTAACTAATACTGCAGGGTCCTCACAGCTTGTCACTGAACAGGAAGGCTTGGGCTAAGTGCAGTACATGAGGTTCCCAAATCATCAGCATTTACCAGATTATCCTACAAATATCTTGTTCTGAGGCTGTGCTGCTGCCAAACAGCACCATGAGCATCTGTGGAGACCTCCACACGCCACAAAATATCGTGACACACACAGACACAAACCCCACTCTCCTCCCACACATCTTGGCTTCCTTATTATCCCAGTCGCCAGGAAAAGGCTTCAAAATATCAGAATTATTATTCACAACAAGCTGAAGCAGAGGGAGACAAACAGAGGCAGATATGCATGCCATCTGCAGATAGTCCATCTCAGAAGCAACAAGTACCTCAACTCCAAGATCCAGTTTTACGTGTTTTGCTCTTAAAAGATCTTTGCTATGTTCCAGTTCACAAAAAGTTTTTTAAAATTACAATGAAGACATAAAAAAAGGGGGCTACACAACAGTGAACTAAGCCTTACAAGACAAATTTATTTCCTTTGGAAGGGTCTGTTCCCACAGATGCCAAATGGAAACCTCAGAGCATCAGAGGGAGGAGTCACCTATATATGCAAGGCAGACAGACCCTAAAACATCACCTGCAGCTGCAGTGATCCCATACTGCTTTTCCTATCTGAGTACAAGGGACCCACAGCAATGTAAGAAATGTTACCACAAAGGAGGGAGGATGGGGGACAGAAAGGCTGTGTTGAGAGAGGCTTTTAGCAAGCAAAACCAATTCTGAGCTATGCTGCTCACTGCTCTAAAGCAGTGATTCACAGCCCCTGTAGTCAGAATTACAGGACAAATTACTATGCTATTTTAGTAGATATGCAACCTGTCACTAAGGACATCAGCCCATGTTGCAGTGGGCATCAGATGACAAAACCAATTTTTTTGCCCACTCTATTAAAAAAAATAAAAACCTAACGCACTCTGTATCCCTAATAGACCACAAAAGGCAAGGCAAACACATGATGTAGCATCATAAAACCAGCACAGTATGGTATGAATACTTCATGCTATTTATGTGATGAAAATGAAAAAAATAACAGAAAAAAATGTCCCCAACTGAGTGTCATTTATACACCCACACTGCAGGATTATTCTAGAACTTGGCAGAGATGGAGGTCTCAAGTAGCATCTAATCTTTATCCTTGGTAGATAGTTCAAGACAGCAGGATTTTTCACCACATGAAGTGGTCCATGCCTGGTTCTTTCATTAGATCTGGTTCTATCTGCCTTTGTGCACCTCTTTAAGGTGCAAAATATTTAAAAAAAAAAAAAAACCAGCACCTTGTGGGAGTAATTTCAAATAACATCACTACCTCTAAGGCAAAAGATGTAGCTGCATTTAGAAACAACTTAATCAAGTAGGCCGAGTGTAAATATTTTTCTCAGTTACTAACAAGTTTCTACTAAAACTAAAACTGGTTTAAAATGTAAGATATCACCACCCCCGGGGTCAAAACACACAGTAAGAACCCAATTCCTGAGCACTGCTTTCCCCATCCTCTGCATTTCAAGCAGCTTCAGCTCAGCAGTGCCTTACCAAAGCTCCAGTTCTGCCTTCTTTTGATGCAGCATCCATGCAGCAACCCAAGAGGTGCAATATGGGCTGCAACGTTGGGTTGCAACATTGGGCCGTGGTTTTCACTGTTACCAGCAGGATCAGAACCTCATTTCTGCATCCCCATCTCAGCCCATTAAAGAGCAAAGAACTTTTCCTTCTTTTCTGCTTGTCTTCATGACAGGCCTTTGCCCACAGGTTGCCAGAAGCATTCAAGGCTTTTAGCACTCCACAGAAGTACTTATCCCACTTTCCCTTCTGCACTGTGGCAAATGAAGATGGACAAGCAGCACAATTACTGCCTCCCAGGAAAGCAGAAATGACTGTCAAGGACAGAGGCAGTGTGTGCTCAGAACTCTCTCCTAATCATTCCAGACATGATGGGAAATCCAAAAAAATATGTCAAGGAACAGAAGGCTGCATGACAGCATTCAGGACAGGGGGAAAAAAAGGCAAAAGTACAAATTGGTCACTGTTGTCTAACGTGAACAGGTTTCTATTTTAGTCTACACTTACTTGGAAGCAGAGGGAAGGGGTATTTTAAACAAGAGAATATTGAATGAGAAACCGTGAAATTATTTACAAGCTATACTTACATATCAATGTGCTGGAAAAATTTTACACCTAGACAAGTTTCTAGTATAATTCAATCATTAAACAAGAAACAGACAAGATGGGATGGGTATCTAAGAGTATTTTAAAAACTACCTCTGGGAACTGACAGAGTTAATAGTAGTTTATGTATCTTCAAAGCCTTGAAGTATTGTTTAATAATTATGTCTCAGGTGATCTTTAATTTCCTCCATTGAGGATGATTCATCTCACTCGAACCCTCCTGGCTCATTGTATTCAATTCCAGATTATTTCTCTGTTCTGAACATGTTTTTTGCAAAGGAAAAAAACCCACACTTAGACTCACCATTGAATTGAACGAAAAAAAATTGCATTGTGTATACAAAACACATTAAAAGATTAGATCTATTAAAATATATAAATATAATTTATAAGTTAGGCAGATGTTCGAATTAAAGTATCACAGAAAATCCTTGCTCAGCCCTCTGGGGATGAATATCCCAAAACCTTTTTTAATTATAAGATCACACAGTCAGTGATCACAGATCACAGTCACTGCACAAAATAAAGAACAAGAAGTAAAAGCTATTTAACAAACAAGGATCTTAAGTTTTGCTTTATTTTTATTATTCAAGGCTCACCTTGAACAGTAAATCCACCATATTCAAATCCTCCTCTGAATGCAGAATACACCATGACCAAGCTAATTATTCCAGCACAATATTTGAGCCCTCTGCAAATATTAATGAATTCTCCATATCACTGTTGTTTGAGAAAAGGGCATCGGAACCTCAATTTTACAGGTGAGCAACACAGCAAAAGTAAAGTTCTAACTCACTGATACAAACTCCCACGTTATCCAAGCTGCATCCTCTAAAAACACTTGTTAAATATAAGCACTCATCATGGGCACTTCACAGCAACGCCAAATCTAAACTTTCTGTGCCTTTCCTGATTCCTCTGCCTTGTACCATTGGCAAACACCAAATTCCACCTCTTCTGGCCCCCCTCTTCTGCAATCTTTGTCTTCCCATCCAGGCCACAGCCTCTCTCCCAGCTTCTGTTTCACAGCTGCCCTTACCATGCTCTTGACCCCCATAGATTAACTATATTTTAATATAGCTAATCTCCCTTCTTGCTCAAGCTCAAGTCCTTGTACCATCCTTGGTGCAATTTTCCTGCCTTGCCACTGCCTCCTTCCTTCCTGGACACAGCTCCTTCTCCCCTCTCCTGTTTTAAAAGGCGTAAAAACAGAAATCCCGTCCAGCTGGAGGGGAGCAGCTCTGTGGGCACAAATCCAAGGGACAGTGGGCAATATCTGGTGGAAAAAGTAAAATCAAAATAACAAACAGCCATTCCTTTCCAATAGTGCCAGGGTCACCAGCTGCTCTGCCAGCTGTCCCAAAGCACATCAAGGAGGGGGCTGCCAGCAGGCTCTTCCCCAAATTTCCCCAGGATGGAATATTCAGACATGTTGGAATGCTCATCATGGAAAAGGCACTAGAGCCACTCTCTCCTGTGACAGCTAAAGGCAGGACTAAGATTTCCAGCCACCATGTTGTGCCTTCCTAATTCTTCTGCTGCTGTAAGATTTCTGCTCTGTAAAAACAATACTGCTGATGCTTAATATCTGCTATAAAGGTACAGGAGACATCCCACAAAAAGCAATGACTCTTGTCTCGTTACCTCATGTAAAGAGGGACTCATGCCTGAATCCCAGAATTAAAGTTTATCTCTCCTGCTCACTGCAGACCTCCCACCACCTGCCCCAGGATGAGTAATGACATATTTCCTCCCTGAGTTCTTAGCTGCTCCCTCCCATCCAGCCCCTGGCCATTTCCTGAGCTGTGCAGCTCACACACCTTGCACATTGTGCTGGCATGACACAATTTAACACTTCGAGTGGGTTAAAAGCTCGGCCACAGCACCCAGGCCACAGAGAGTGATGGACAAAGGCAGCAGCCTTCCCCTGGCCTTGGAATTCAGTGAGCACAGCTCAGTGCTGAGCTGCTGCCCCAAACACATTGCCAGGGCACAAGAGGTGTATCCTGAACACTGTCCCACCACAAGCACTCCTGATAAAAAGGGTTTGTGTGCCAACTCCTGGTGACAACATCAGTTCAGGCAGTTGTTCTTACCCACCTATCTCAAAACATGGCAAAGCTGCCCAGCATCCAAACCTCTCTAAGCTCAGCACTGACTCCTTGGACTGAGATTCCTGGAGTGGAATCTGGAAACACTTCCACTCCCTGACTGAGGAGTTAGTCTGAAAAAAGCCAAGACTCATAAAACACTGAAGGAAAACAACAGAGAGGATTGCACTTCATCTGGAAGCTGAAGACTCTTCTGGGAGGCACCTCTACCCACCTCACAAGTGCAGCTTTGATCTCTCTTTTGGCCTGAAGCAGGACAGACTTTTTGTTTCAGGAACTCAGCAAGCTTCACTCTTTTTCTCCCAAAAACACTGCCTTTCTCTGTGCTTTAAGATACTTGTTATTCTTTCACCTTTCCTGCTGGAGCCATGACTGTACAGAAAAGAACTCAGCAGTCTCTAGTACAAAGTGGGAATAAGGAGCATGACTGAATTCTGTGCTGCAGGAGCTCCAGGCCAGGTGCTTCTCTTACAAATCTCTTGTATCTTTAATACAAGTCAAGAAATGGTCAAGAACAAAGCTCTGGAGATCTCCAGACGCTGAACAGTGCTCTGTGATTTCCTTTGCTGAGTGCTAAACATAGTATACATAGCAAAAAGGCCATTCCTAATTTAAAGGCTAAACTGAAAAACAGTGCCAGATTGCTAGGAAAGCAAATAGCAAAGCCTTAATAAACTTTTGGGGTCTGGCAGAAAATGTTTTATAAGTAAAGGCTTTAAGTCTCTGTTAGGTCAAAAGAGAATTAAAAATAAATAGGCACAGCTGACAAGTTGTAAAAGGAATAAATTTTACTTCCACAACAAGAACTGAGCATGGAACAAAAGTTAGACTGGTTAAAGTCATCACATAATTCAACAGCTAGGCTAAAAAAAATTGGTCTCTCTCTACCTAGAAACAAAATGACCAGTTAACATCTTGCCTTATTTATCATCAGAGCTCTCCTCTGCCACTGAGTCAAGATCATAAGTCAATGTCAGGCCAATCTCCATTCCCCTTGTGTGTGTGTGAAACAGAGAAGAGGACTGAGCCCCATCAGGGGAGCCACAGCTCAGGGTTTCTTAGGGGAGTACAATTTACAGCATAATCTTGCTCTGATCCTGTCCATTTTTCATTCCACTATTTGTAGATATCTCACACTCAGTGTTTGTAAGATGTTATTGTAAGGCATTAGGGGAAAAAAATCATATTTTAAATGTATTTCTTTGAGGCAGATTTTGCACCCACTCCTAGAACCATTTCTTTGAATTCACTGGCCTCCTGGCTGGAGATGACAAGATGTGGCTCAGACATCAAAAGCACTCATCACAAATCTCCACCCACCCTCCTCTGCCCCTTCATGAGCAACTCATCTGCCCACAGAGACATCTTACCCCTCTCTTGTGGGCAAAAGTTGACAAAAGATAAAAAATTAAGACACCAGAATGTTAGGGGACTTAAGAATCAGACTGCACAACTGCAATTATTACTTATATATCTACATTTCCTCTAATGCACATTGTCAGCACCTACACTGCTTTTTTTTAAAATTATTATTTCCTCGTCCCCATTTCACAGAGAATAGAACTGAAACATGCAAATAATGGACGTGATCAATCAAAATTCCAGCTGAAATACTCCAGCAATCAAAGCCCATGCCCAGCAGGATCACTCAGATGGCTACACTTAATTATAGGTTTCTATGCTTTTCTCAATTAGGAACTGACTTGCTTGCCCAAAGGCAACCCCCATGTCTCAATTGCCACTCTGCTTCTACCACGCTGTCACACAATTCAGAACAGAGCCAAATTTTCTTTGCCTATGAAGCTGTTTCACACAGAAATATGAGGTTTAGCTGTTAATTCCCATATTATTTAAAAATCCGAATACTCCATCAGCTTCACTGAAATCACAACCTCTTCCAAGACAAGTATTTCTGCATTTTCTCTAGGATAAATCAATCCATGACAGCAGTCCCCAGAAACTCTGTAACAACAGTATGTTACTTACTGTAAGAGAGCTATCACTGACCAACAGTCTAATTAAAAATAATCTTTTCCCTTTCTTTTATACCTATCTTCATATCATCCCCTCTTTCCATTTCCTCTTTTTGCCGGTAAAGGCAACTGAAAGAATGCTCAAAACTTACAGAGCTTCCTCTTTCAAACATTTTAAGTCAGGGAAAAAGAATCTTGCTTAGGAGAACATTCCATATTTTCCTGGACATACCCTGGACACAAAACTATCCAGGTTGGGGGAAAACGACCATTCCTCTACTTCCAAGATCTGTACTTGCTGGGACACACAAAAGAACACTCCAGTGTTGAACAGCTCTAGTAGAGCCATTTGAGAAAATTCATCTCACAGGACAGAAAACATTCCACAGGGAGGTTTTATGTCAGCTCAGAGCCCTCATATTTGCTATCAGAGGTGGCAGGCAAAACTGTCACTGCAAAAACCACACACCAAAGAACACACAAAGTCTCTTTTTTCCTACACTAGGGGATCCTCAGCAGAGCCCACCAGAGAGAGATCTACTGAAGTGGCTGCACATGCAACAATCACCCTGCCAGCTGGAACAGGTCCTGCTGGTGCCTTGGGAAGGCTGAGCTGGAACAGAGACTGGGCAGAGCAGGAGAATAAAGCAGGGATTTACTGAAAGGCCTTTACGGAACACCTTGGGCAGGACAGGGCCTGGCCAGGGCTGCACCCAGGGTGGACCCAAAATGGACACAAAATGGACACAAAATGGTCACAAGGTCTCACACTTTGATAAGTGTGAGGCCTTTCTGGTCCATTTGCAAATTGGGGTTTAGTTGTCCAATTCCAGCTCCAGGCTGGAAGGTTCCATCCTTCCTGTTCCTCCTCCAGCCCACTCTTGTTTGTGCTTTGGGCTGAGAGCTGTCCCTGGTGTGCAGCAGGAAAAGGATTTGTTCTGTGTCCCTGCTGTGTGCAGAGAGCTCAGCAGCACTGACTGTGAGCTCAGAGCTGTACCCTGGGCAGCTCAGAGTCTGAAATACAGCAAAAATAAAACTCAAGGCATCACTGCCCTGCCCAGAGGCACCACAAGGCACAGCACTCACAACGTGCCCACAACCTGGTACAGCCTGGCCAGAGAAGAGGAACACATCTTGAAAGGAACTCATCTTCCAGCCTGGAACAGCTGTATCCAAGAGGATACAGTAATTTTGAAATTAAGCACTAAATTCCAGGCTTTCCTCTCCTCTGGGAATGTCATGTTGGACAAGGGGTTTTTGGTGAATCTCTGTGGGAGAAAATATTACTTCTGTCTTAGACATAGCACCTGCCCAGACATTGCTCCGAGTTCCATACTTTTTTACATTTTACTGTATGGCAAGATAAAAATCCAAACTGAGCATCTCCTGGTTCCAGCCAAAGGACCTGGCACACAGCCAGACTGTAGCTGTAAAGTCACCTCTGTTAAAGGGAAAAGTAAAGTGAAAGGGAACCCATGCAGCTGCCAACACACTGCTGACATTTAACAAGTAACAGGCAGGAACAAGAAGGGAAGAAGACAATGGGGCAGCCTCAGAGTTCCATCCCAGCTGACAGCAAAGGCCTTCACTCTTCTCCTGACCCAAGGGCTGGTGAGCTTTACTGAAGAGAGTAATTTTCCTGAGCCACCTTCCATGAAGTTTTACTCTAGAGACAATGATCAAGAATAGGGCTATTCCTGTGTACAGCAGCAAAAAGCATTTCTGTGGTGGGAATTAAAAAAAAGCTTTATGTACCTAACTACAGTCTCCATATTATTTATTCACTTCATACAGTGCATGTTTGTTTATTGCTTCCCATGAGCATCTATCTCTCAGCTTATCTGCTCACATGAATTCTCTAAGTTCCACACTTTCCACAGCAGTCCTGAGTTCCTGGACTGCAGATGGACTGCTCCGAGGAGAAAAGAGCAGAATATCCCAAACACCTTCACCATTAACCTTTCACAGCTGTTTTCACTATCAGTGGTCTCAATCCAAGTCCTGACAAACACATCTTGGACTTCTTCCCTGCAGCTCTCACCACCAGCCTGTGAAAACTCTCAAGAGCTCATCAGTGTGGTTGCAACCAACTGCATGGAATAGCAATTGGAATTATTAACATATTTAAGCCACTGCAGTCCTTAGAGGAATGGCCAGATTTCAGCATTGTTTGTAACACAGAAACCTGGAGTCAGAGCATCAAAAGAAAAATAATTGATATCTTTAAATGAAATAAATAAACACCGCTCTTCTGAATGCTAATTTGGGAATCACTGAAAATTAAGCTGCTTGTTATAGCATAAAAGACAGGAAACAAATCCTGAGGTGGTCTCCAGAAGCCCCTCTGCTCTGACTCCTAAATCAGCCTTGGCCAGATGAAAAAATGAACTCAGATACAGACCCGCTTCCTCTATTATTTACAGCAGAGTCAGCTAGCACTGCAGATCCACATCTGAAGCTAAATGAGATCATAATCATTTGCCTCTAAAAACAGCTACAGAAGGCAGATAAGAAAAAGAGAGACACTAAAATGCACACTTCAACACTGAGCAAGGCACAGTAAAGAGAAAACACAGGAAGTCTGCACAATAAAAACATTTCTAATCATGCTTTAATTCCCATGTTAATCTCAAGCCATATAAATGTCTCTCTTGCCTAATTAGCATACTGCAGCATCTCAGTGCTTCCTGCCCATGGGATATTGTCCCTTTATCTAGACCTTACTCAAATACATTGCAAAACTACATCCAGAATGTCACTCAGTAAAAATACAAATAAAACCTCAACACCATTTTAAAACACTTCACAAACTTGGTGTTAGAATACTTCATGAAGTGGGGAAAAAAAAACCACAAAGTGACTTATCTGGTCCTTGATACTCAGCTTGGGCACTTAAATACAGAATGTTCTATCTGACTACTTCACCAGTTTTTACAAATTTGAAAGGCTTGCTACAGGACCAACCAGTGTCAAGACATGAGATGCCTCCTCACAGCTACACAGCTTTAGCTGTGTGTCTCTCTGGAGGAAAAAAATAAAAAAAACAAGTCCATCCATTGGAGTCACTCTGACACATTTAGTGAGAGATAAATATTGGGGAGTATTGAAAACCTACCCAGAAATACTTCCCTAAATTCCCTTGTAACTTACCTAACAGCACACACACACACGAAAATATCATCTGTATTTCAAGAATTAATTTTAAGATAACAGATAAAGGAAAGCAACATTTAAGTAAGACCACCATTACAGGGAATCACCAGAGCATCAAAGCTCTTCTGAGCTCTTGCAGACAGAAGCAAGATAAGAAAATTGAGGGTGTTTCTCTCACCTTGGAACAGGAATGCTTTGCTGGCATTGTGCAGTCCCGGCACTTGTGTCACCCCCAGCGTTGAATTCACCAGATCCAGCTCTGTGATAATATCCATTTGTAAGTCAGGATCCATTCCAAACCCTACAGCTGTTGGAGCAGAGAGAGATAGATCAATTTTTATTTCAAAGAAGGTAATAGAAAGAATAGAGAAGAATATCTAGCACAGGCTTTTCTAGTACCTTCCCACTCACAGTGTACACAGTAATTACTTATGAGACAGTAACTGTGCTGCAGGAAGGAGAAGATATTCTATTCCAAGTCTTTCAATTAAACCATTTCCTTCCCAGAGATTTTACTAAGCACGTGTTAAAACATCATAAAACTGACACATTTATCCAGTGCCTTCATAAGGTCAAAGAGTAACAAATAAAGAAAAACAAAAACAAAACAAAAACCACCTATGCAAAATGATGAGGGAGATGTGCAGCATTCATCTCTTGCCTCTACTATTTCCAGGGAGATGGAAGGTCTGAAAATTTCTCTCACATTTACTGTTTAGGAACAACAGATGAGGCCCATAGCTCATCACCTCAATGTAATCCATTTTCCCAGCTGGACCCTGGAGCAGATAAGGCAGCAAGGAACACACTGCTGTAGACTGAGAGCCCTGGGTGGCTCACCAAGGTGTTTGGTACTGCTCCTGAAGCACACCTCTGTCGTTGCCAAAGCCCATCCACAACCAGCACAGGTTCACCCACCCAAACCAGCTGCAGCCCCTCTGGGCTCTGGGAGCACCCACTGGAAAAACACAAATTGCACCTGAAATTCAGAAAAGCCCAGGAAGAGCCTGGGTACTCTTCAATCGAGCAGGGACCCGATGGGATTGACATAAAACACACAGACTGCAGAAGTCTGAAAATGCTGTGCTGAAGAGCTCAGAGGCAACTTGATGGTTAGCACACCCAGTTCATAAAAAAAATCTCCTTTTTTCTAGGGATGGAGAGAGGGCAGCCTGACCTCAGCGTTTCTCTCAACACAGCAGTAAGAGTGACACAAGACCTGTGCCCGAGACACAGGTCAAATATCTCAAGTGGAATCCAACCACTTTCCTAATTAAATTTTTCACTAACATCATTAGTAACAGGAACAGGCTCCAAGAATGAAATCCTGACACAGCTGAAGTCAATGGTAAAAGTGCCATTGACTTCCATGGAGCAAGGACATTACCTGTAAAGCACGTCCAGATTGATTTCCACTAAGCAGACTTCACATTCAGGCTTAAATTGATTGATTTGTTATTCCAGGGCTATACTTCTGGATCGTTTAAGCAGCAAGTACTCTAGTTTGATTCTTTGAAAGGCTTTGAGAATCCACTGAGGTGTACAGAAGGAACAAGAAGTTACATAAACTACTCATAAATCATCTGTACTCCAGCACTTTCTCTTTTCCTCAAGGAGGGAAAGTTGTTGGAATAACATGTTGTGCATAGAGTATTCTACTCCACAAGGGCCAGAGCATTAAAAAATACTGAAAATACAGCTTTAGGAGGTCTCTAGCAACCTTACTCTACAAGGAAAATTAAGATCTAGAAGCATCTGATGGAACTGAAGCTCCAAGAGTGCTGACACCTCCACAGTGCTTTCACAAGGATATGGCAATAAACACCTTTTTGTAGAAAATGGAAACTAGGAGAATATTGGAGAACCCAAATAAACACCTCCAAAGGTAAAAACTTCCCAGACAATCATCTGTCTTTCAGCACTATCTTTGACTTTCACCATAGGCACTCAATGACCACAGCTGACACCGTCCACACTGGTGGACCAAAACCACCTTCCCCCCCAGCAATAAAGACCAGCACCAAAACACGAAAAGACTTGTTATTCTTCTAAGGTTTTCATTCAGCAGAAAAGCAGCACAGTGTAAATTGCATGAACAACAGAGACAAGCGTTTGTTGGTAGGCAAATTCACGCAATTTACATTGTGCTCTGCGAGAAGCAGAGTATGCTGTCCTTCATAAAAAAAAGGGATTACACCTATTCACATCAGCCATCATCTACTAATATGAAGGGAGGTCAAGTAGGCACTAAAACTTGCTCAACAGAAAGGACAAAGTGTGCTCAGTAAGACAAATCACAACCCCATTACAGTAACTGAAAGCTCTGTCACAGCCATCAACAGGGTGGGGACAGAAACCACAGGGAGCGAGAGCAGGCGCTGCCATAAATCACAGCAGCTCCACTGCTCTATTAGAGCTGCTTATTGCACCCTGAATACCCAGGGCTCAACAAGTATACATCACTGGAGCTCCATAGGCTTCGATTTATGCCAAGGAAGGATCTCGTGTGACAGTTTCAGTGTGTTCCCTTCCAGCTTTTAAAACACTCCCGAAAACAGCTACCCTTTCCAATGTCACAGGAACTATTTAGCAAGAGCCTGAGCTGCTTTAAATACCTAGTCATTTCCCCGAGCTGGCTCTTCAAACGGCAGCAGGCACTCAAACGCCTCGTTAATAATTAATAAACAACAAATTAGCAGCCTCAGTATGATAACCAAGCCTCCTTTTCCCCTGTGGCCTCCCCCAGTCTATCAGAAAGATACCACAGGCATAACAAGCACACTTGCATCTAGCATTTCATGCTGTCTCTCTCCAGGAGAACAAGCAGCTGGAAATACCATCTCCTTCTGAAGTAAAAATTGAGCTCTCACTGGAGAGCTGTGCAGCGCCTGGGCCCGATGCTGGATGGTGTTGCTTTCAATTCCTATTTCAAGTAATTGGGCCATTCCCCTTAAACCAGTGGCTTACACAAGCAACCCTCCCTGCTTCAGGCAGGTGGGCGGGAGGAGAAATCATCTCAGGACTGGGTGGATTCGGCCCAATGTGAACTGAAGGCACCGCAGCAGATTAGAGGATTAAGCCATATAATTATGAATGATGTCACTAGGAAATCCCTGAAAGAAATTAATTCTGCCTTACAGCTCTGACAGCCTCTATTCTCTGCTGCCTCTGCCTTTATCACTTACACCCCGGCAGCAGCCCTCACGCCACGCTCCATCTAGCTAATGTGCAGCCATGCAACATATGCAGCACATTGATAATTTCATCGGCACATATAACGTGCTGCTTGGGGATGGAAAAACTTTTACTTAAAAGCACACCCAACACAATCGAGCCTTTTGCACGTCCCCACGTGAAACCACTCAAATGTAAAGAAGAGGCCCTAGAGGAGGCATTTCGCTCTTTCCTCTCACAACGTCGATGGCAATTGTTGCATCCAGAGAACTTTCCGAGTAGCAGAGTTACTTGTGGGTCCTGTTGACCATTTAAAGTCTCCGTGTGCACTCTCAGGGGTACCACCGCTATAAAAAAATGGGCGGCATTTTCTTCCAACTATTTTTATGCTCCATCTCTCTCTAGATTTTGATGAGGTTAGAATTACTATAAAAATTTAATCATAAAACGCTAATGCCTTTGCAATTTTGATAGTTGCGCCGGGTGGTTTCCTTGAGAACAGCTACCAGCACCACGGAGAAACGCGGCAGCTCCAGCCGAGGAGGAGCGGCACCCGGGCGCCAAGAACAAAGCCCTTGACAGGAACAAGAAGCGGTACCCGGGTCGGGCAAGGCTGGAGAGCCAGCGGAGCGGGCGCGGCACCGGCTGGAACAACGCGCCGGCAGCCGCATCACCGCGTACCACGGGCGGCTCCGCGCACACACAGCCCCGGGGCCGCCACCGCGCTCC
>VXBR01003864.1:61724-73846 GCA_013400215.1 Cisticola juncidis
GAAGAGGAAAAAGGAAAAAAAAAAAGAAAAAGGAAAAGAAAAAGTGAAAAAGAAAAAGAGGGAAAGAGAGAGAGACAAAGAAGAAAGAAGGAGAGGGAAAGGAAAGGAAAGGAAAGGAAAGGAAAGGAAAGGAAAGGAAAGGAAAGGAAAGGAAAGAAGGAAAGGAAAGGCACCATTTGTAGCTCATGGAGTAGAAAACCTCGATTCACAAATAAGGCTTTCATCCCTGGACAGGCTGCCTCCTCGGGGACATTTATCTATACTGGCAGAGTTTCCTTCGCCGCCAGTAGAGGGCAGGAATTGGTGGCAGCACTGGCACCTGAACACTGTCCAGAGGAGCAGGTGAAAGGAAGGGGGGATTACTGCGTGCCATGCTTGCCTTACCCACTGACAAATACTTGTAAAGGACTATTTAATCAATTCAGCAACCTACAAGTATCCACTGTGGGGTTTACAATTACATAAGTAACTAACAAATCCATCAGAGTGGAGCCTTATGAGGATAAGTCATTTGTCTACTTCTGTACGTAGTCATGGAGCAATGTTTTATGGTCTTTATTATTATTATTTTTAATTCCCAAACACATAGTTAGCTAATGTTTGAAGACTGAGAAGTCTAAACTAAACTTTACACCTGATTAATCCATTTGGTGTAAGGTGTGCCCTACAACCTGCACTCTGACCATAGGAATTTCAGCACCAAGGGTAAAATTATTTCAGATTAAGCACTTCTATGAGCAGTGTAGCAGAGCATGAGCCTATCTTCCAGTTCAGCAACATGCACTGGTTTAAATTGTGGCCATGGTCAGTGCATACAACCAAGTTAAAAGGACATGGATTTTTATCTGTTCCCATGAGTTTAAAGATTTGACGCAGTAGATGCCTAATGATGACAGCAAATTACTGCCTCTTGCTCCCAAAATCAATGTGTTATATCATTGACTTGTGCTGGCTGTCTTTGGGGGTTTGACACTTTCCATCTGCCTCGGTTTTTCCTCCTGAAAAGGGTACTAGTGGCATGCAGCTTTCTCTCTCCCTGAATGAAATCCACCTGAAGAGGGAATTGTTGGAACCCTGGGCTCTGGGAATTCCAGGCTTTCTGTGCTGCCAGGCACTGACCCCCAGGCAAACCCTGCACTGACCTGAGGCCGTGGAGAAGGCTCCAAAATTGAGTGACAGCACTGGGACTGTGGGTGTGGGGTGTCAATAGCCGTGTGTGATAGCACAGGGTGGGAAACTCAGAGTTTAAGGGTTTAGAATACAGGAATAGATCTGTAAAGCAAGATGGGGTTTTAGGGCAGAGGCCAGTCCTGCTTTTTCACCTTCTCCTTCATGGTCTGGGTGGTGTTTTGTAATTGGGTAGAAAAGACCTCATTGCGTGCCAGGGGTGGTTGAGTATTGGGTTAAAAGTAAAAAGAATTTAGGTGTAATTTCTTAATTGAACAGTTTATCCTTAAAGGGCCTTGTAGAGAGAGAGAGAGATAGGGGCCATTTTTAGTGTGTTAGCTCCAAGTGCTGTAGCACTCACTGCTTGTGAGACTGTAACGTATATAAGAGTTAATACTGAGTCCAAGCAAGAAACACCATCTCAAGCATTTAATTCCAATTGCAGCAGAAAATAAGATAAAAAGCAACAGGTAATGTGCAAAGAATGACTGTAGTCTCCCATCTCCAGCTCCTACCACCTCCTTTACCCAGGGATGCACATTTCAGAGAAATGCCAGCCTAAAGACAGAGCAAAGTGGAACAGCCCTGCCCCTCAGCTACAGAGCGGTCTGCAGGCTCAGAGCCTCGCCTGAAATGGATCCTGCTCTTGGCACAGCCCTCTCCTGTGTTCCCACTGTGGATGACACGTGGTGACATCGTGCTTCAGCTGCTGCTGTATTTGGGGAGAGATTCTCAAAAACTGGTGCCTGCCAACAGCAGAACAGGTTGGGCTGGTGCAGGTTGGGAAGGGAAGAAGCTGATTTCCAAACCAGCGTTGTGGCACACGGCCCTCACCACAGGGCAGGAATCCCAACACAAGTACAGCAACAGCAGAAACCATTCCTTACATTTCTTCTCCTGCTCCTCCCTTCAGCCTCCCATTTGCATCTCCAGCGGGCACTAACCTCTCTCATTTTTAACAGAGTAACAACCTTTGGGATAATCGAATTGATGGAACAAGAAGGAACTAAACAAGTCCAGCTGGTCCTGGATCAATTGTTCCACAGGGTACAGGACACTCAATAGTTAAGGAACCGGCCATTTAGCTGGTGCTTGTTTCTGTGCCCCTTTCCCAGGAGGGCTGTTTCCACTGCTGCTCAATGTTCCTAACAATCACATGGATCGATTCTTAAGACACCTTAAGGCTGTGTGTTAAGTAAGAATGATGTTTGTGATGTGTGTTGTGTGGGGAAGGAGGTGGTGGAAAAAGAGACACTTCATTCACCAGAGAAGCTGACCATCATTTCTGTTTTAAACACTGGACATTTATTTAGAGTCTTTAGAGCCCATACATTATTGAATAATTTTCATTTATCACATCCAAATATATTAGGCAAATATATAATACAATAAATTGCATTTGTACACATAAATACAAAATTTGAGGTAGGGCCTCAAGAATAATGATTTCTGAAATTAACAACACACAGCAACTTAATATGTACTGCATGAGATACATATGATGCATTCTTTGTAACAATATATCTTCTGCACACACAGCTAATGAAAAATAAAGATTGTAATGCTCTGCTTAGGGTACAAATCTTCATCCATAGGCAGCAGTACCCCATAGAATGCCTGTAAATATATATATATATATATTTTTATATGACATTACGCAAGTAATTAAGATTTAACCCATCAGCGATGGGTCCGTAATAAAGTGCCATAGGACACAGGGAGCAAATTCTCAGCTGGTGTAAATTGTCACAGCTCCAGACAAAGCTGGGACAATTTATACCAGCCAAGCATCTACCTTACAAGGTAACACTACATAATATAAAGGACAGAGAACGACATGTTTGAGTTGATTTTCCTGACAATGGAGGACAGCTATAAGGCAAATGGTTACCTGAAGATGTATTTAAATGTTACAGGCAAATAAAACATGGCAAGCATTAAGATCCAACCTCGTTCTCACGTTATAAACCCCTCAGGAAAACCTTTTCTCCTTGGTGGCAAGGCTGCCTGAGGGTGACAAAGGCAGAAATGCCAGCACCTCTCCCCTCCTGCCTTGAGTCACAAAGAGCCCCTCACGAATATCGAGTTCTGAGCATTTTCCAGGCACCTACGTGCTCACCACCCAACTGCAAACCAAAAACCAGGTGTGTCTGACAACAGCAGAGCAGAGGAGCTTCCTGGGATGCCTCTGGACCAAAAGCTCTGCTGTCTGCAGCCCACAGTCCCTACAAGCCCATCCTTGATTGCAAGAAGAGGTGGAGCTGCAGAAGAAACCAACAGGAGACCAAAGACTGCCATACATAAACACTGCTTTAACACAGGCAAAAAAAAAAATCATATTATCCATACAGCTCTACACAAGAAAAAGATCAAAGGTATTTAAAATCAATCAGGTGCTGGAATTCGAGTCTGGGAGAGTCACACAGTGTATCAGAAGCAATGATCTTCAGTATGGAGGCACATCTAATGTGGTGATTGGAGCAGAAATGAACCAAAAACTACTTGGACTCAATTGAAATATCATATAAAGACAATTCAAGTCTTTCTCAATTAAAGGTCATTTTGTTAAACCCTTCTTTTGGAAACAAAGTGCTGCCTTGTCTAGCTGAAACACAGGTTTTGAAGATTGCATATCAAAAACATTAGGAAGAGCCCAAAGAATTTGAAGATGGCAAGCATTTGCATTGGGTATAATCTTTAATGCATAAAATAATGCATCTCAGCTCATCCAGAAATTCGATTTAATTTCAAAGAAAGAATGTGCATCATAACTTCACCAAATTTAAACATTTTTTACTCACAAGATAGATAGATCTGAAAGTACATACATCACATTTTTACTAATATGGCTTTTTCCCCTCCTTTTTTGTTCTTTTAAAGATCTTTACTGTTATGCTATTAGTTACTAAATTTATTTTTAGAAAATTATCAAAGTACATGCAAACTTTCCTTAGAACATGGTAAATGAAGTGCATTCCCAAACTTCAGCTTAACTTCTCATTTAAAGAAGACACTGCTGGTGAATTTAATCTCAACTTTCAGATTTGGACAGTAAAATACTTTAGAAAAAGTCTCATGTGGCCAAAATAAAACTGTGCTTTTCACATACAGTGAAAACTTCACATCTTCTGTGATTTTTGTATGCATTTCTCCCCTTCCCCAAAGGTTTTTTCAAGCCTTGCAATGGGGCCAAAGCTGAAGGCAAAGATCAGCTAGCAAAAAAATCACAAGCATCTGTTTACAGAGTTTCAGATTCCAGCCTAATCCTGTGCTAACGACTTAGCAGGCACAGGAACAACATCTAAATTAAAAGCAAGCAGATTAATTACATAAATCATGGAAAGCAATGCAGTTGCAATTTCATATGCAGCCTGGTTTGGTAATCCAGGCCAAGAGGTCTCATACCCCAGCAGCATTCCTTCCAATGATCTGTCTTTCATAATTCAGGTAGGCAGCCACTGACACCCTCACAAGGAGGGAACTTGATGGCAATGAGTCAGTCCCAGTTCCAAGGCATGCCTGGAGTGAGGCTGCCAAGTGGAAGGATTCAGTACTCTCAAACTATTCGACTGTGTTTCCTCTTTTTCAAGCAGGACCTGACCTACAGATATTTATTGTTGGTTTTTAATGGCAGCAGTAGCGAAGACAAACTGGCTTGAGCTCCAAAAATCAAACCAAGATGCGAGGCAGTGTTGGCCAAGAGAGTTTCAAGGTGATTTATCCCAACAGAAATACCTAATTCCCAAGAGAGGTGCTGACTTAGGCTCCTTTCTGCACCCAGGGAAGATCCCTCAGCCTCACCCAGACATGGGAACCAAATTTCCAGCTCATCCTTATGGACCTTCACGAGGTCAAACAGAGCTTGGCTTCTCAGACCTGCCTCTGCCAGGAAAATAAAAGCCAGGAGTAAGAACAGCAAGCCTTTTATTAAAATAGAAGGCAAAGCTGAAAATAAAAGCCAGGAGTAAGAACAGCAAGCCTTTTATTAAAACAGCAGGCCAAGCTGAAGCAAGGGGGAGCAGCTTTAAGGCAGAGAAGCTCACAGGAGGGTCCTGTCCTGCTGCTGTGTGAGACAGGGACCAAGAGGAGCCCGTGGAGAGGAGGTTTGGGGGTCAGTGCCAAATATTGTGGGCTGTGCCCTCCCTGCCCTGGGGGACAACCCTGAGAGTGCTTCACTTGTTCTGTGGGAGGATTAAAGGTCTCCAGCAGTGCCTAGAACTGGCAACACAAATTGCCCCGTGAAAGAGGAAGTTCAGCAAAATGATTAATATATTTCATATACATATATATATACACACACACACAGAGAAAAAAGGAGTTAACAACTGGTGCAAGTGTTACTTTAAGGTTTAGGTTTTTGTTTCCTTCAATGGGATGAAACAAGACACCTACTGATCTACAGACACACGTGAGCTGAGGAGTTACCTGAGACCCTGTAAGATGAAGACAGACAGACAAAAGGACGGGAGAGAAACAATCCCCTGAAAGGAAAGAACATTTACAGGCTACTACAGCAGTGTCTGCGGGGAGGAAAAAACTGGCTCAACTACTAAGCTCATCATTTCTACACTGATTGGTAAGATATTTATAGGGACAAAAACATCATTAGCACACACTACGTGAACACTGATCACTGATAAAAAATATCATATATGTATGTATAGGATATAACAAGATAATAAGGTTAATTTTGCCAATCATTGAAGATATATTTTTCTCCCTCATTCTAGTGCATTTACAATAAGTTGGGCTATTTCTCTATATAGGTAAATAAATGTACTCTTAAAAAGCTCTATTTTTTACTCTGCCCAATAGGTAACAAAACTATTTAATTCTTATATTCATATGACTGCTTCTATCTAATTTCTAAAATGTAATGATTTAGGATGTCCTACTGCTACGCAGTGTTATGATGGCCATCTACTAAGTTGTTCTTTCTCACCAGTTTGCATTTTCTCCATCTAATTCTGCATCTGTGTGGATGACTGCAGTGGTTCATTATTGTAGATTTGGGCTTTTTTTATTTAACAAAAGTGTTTTAATGAAAAAAATACCCTATGCATGTTTCAGAGAGAATACTGCTTTGAAGAATTTACGTGCTATATATATAATATATAGACAAGTGGGGTGCTGCTATTTCCCCATTGGTTGAAAGAGAAGAATACACCATCTAAAGGTTACAGGTTATATAAAGGTGCTTATAGGCAAATGAACGGGGAGTCACAAATTGAACAGCACATCTAAATTCTAATAACTGCTTTCAGGTGGTAACTAGACTACATTTACCACTGTAAGGATACAAAGTTAGGCACAAATTATATGATGGCTTCTTGAGGAGATACTGTAAACAAAAGCAGAGAAACTAGGAAAATTATAGAGTATTGGAGTGAAGTAAAAGCACAGGTGCACCTGGCATGGAGCAAGTTCCCAGACACTTTGTGCAACTGAGGCATTCCTAGTGGAAATGACAGATACCAAGTCACCAAAAGAAACACATGACAGGACTTTAAACAGTGATGCCCACACAAATCGTCCTGGCACCATTTCCAAACCACTTCTAGACCCAAACGCGGTTTAGTCCCAATCTCAACTGACAGGTTTTAAAAACATTGTTCTTATTTTTCTACTTGAAAAGATCAAATGGATTATCGTGTTTCTCTTCTCACCCCACAGATTGCCTCCTGGTGTGCTATTTCAAGTGTCTCCACTAGGTTAAACAACATAACAATCCCCCTAAGTTAGTATAAATCATAAAGGAGGTGTGCAGATGTGATGGGTCAAGGTCAGCCGTCAGTGTAGAAAAATCAACCCCACTGCTGCAGGAGCCTGATGCTGGATTTACATCAGGACCACAGGAGATCCCGTTCTTTGCTCACTTCCATCCTATTTGGGGGCTGAGCCTTCCTTGGAATGCACTGGCAGCAGATCCTAGTCCCACCACAGCCCCCTGTGAGGAGGGTGCCTGTGGGGAAGGGGTCAAACTGCACACCTCATGTTCTCCGGAGATATTTCGGTTTGGTTTTGTCTATTCCCACATCACCTGGCGATGTCACCTGTCACACAGAGGGCTCCTGCTGTGCCACGGGGTGCAGAATATGTCACAGGCACCACCTGGCCCTGGAAGTGGTCTGGTTAGGTTTCTTAGGTTTCTTCTAAGGCATGCAACAAGTCCTGCTCTCCTAAGCAACCAATTTCAGGCACTGCAGAAAAGAAAAGAAACAGCAGGCGGAAAAAAAGACAGGGGAAAAAAAACAACCAAAAAACAAATCCCACAAACCCAAAAAGGCTGGCAATGCTGCTGCCACCCTTTGGCAATGATCATTAGCACTGTGTCCCCAGTTCCATGTCCTTCACGGGCAGTTTCAGTCCCAGGGAGGAGGTTCCCAGCGGGTCCATCATGTTCCTGTAGCGCTCGCCGCGGTGCTTGGCCAGGAAGGGGCCCCAGTCGGGCTGTGGAGAGCACACCAGCTTCAGCCTCTGCCGTGGGGAGAGAAAAGAGAGCCTCAGTGGTGCCACGGAGCAGAATTACAAATTTACAATTACAATTGACCTCCCAAATGCAGGGGAAGGGAGGAGAGGCTCATTTACCGTTATTGATGACGGCCCGGCGACGCTCCGCTGCGCAGCGTTTGTTTTGCACAAAGTTTCCAAGATTAATAGAGGATCAAGTGGCCGGGTTTTAATTATGTATCCTCCCCCAACACTGTGTGAGGGGAGCTCAGAGCCACTGCTGCAGACTGGGAGGCTCTCTTACTGAAGGGCATGTGCACAATTACTGAGCCCAATGGCCTAAGCAGTGGGTAAGTGCATTAAAATAATTGGATTTCTGTTTAGCATATTTCCCCAAAGTATACAAATGGCCAAAAAGCAATACATCACTATGAATGAAGGAAGATTTTAATTTTGAGATGACAAAATATTTTGTTTCTGTCTGCGGGGAAAAAAGAAGGAGGAGAACGTCAACCTGGCAAGCAAAGAAAATTTTCTGATCTTTCCACTGAGTTCTTTATTGAATATATAATTTGATCAGTGCATTCACAGATAAAAAGCAAAGAAAACATATTTTTGATGACTTAAGAGGGAACAATTATATGTTTATTACCCAATAAAGTCAATCAGACCTCTCTTATCAGTTATTTTAATCTCTGCTTAATTACCAGTTTGCAACTTTTACCTCCCAAATCAACCATAATAACTTTCTGCAGCAGACTCAATATTGAGAAAACAGCAGGCTCCAGCTGAAATACCTTCAGCAAATCCCTTCCAGAACAGGTCCAACTCTTGGGTGTTTCTTTGGGTGCACACCCAGTGGGGCAGCAAGGGAAGCACCCTATTTTTGTGGCAGCATGAATGCCAGATCCACACACGAGAAGCTTTGGAGCATTTGTGTCAGCCAGAGAAGCTTATGAGACAAGGAGCAAGTAAATCTAATTCCACATGAGCAGGGGCAGCTGTCTCCTGACCCAGGCTCTGCACTCTGCTCTACACAAGAACTCATGACCCTTCAGACAAGAGGCCTCGTGTCCTTTGTCTCCCTGGGGTGTCCCAGCATTGTGAAAAGCCCTCTCCTACGAACTTCCTGTGCTGTATGGAAAGCAGAGCAGCGTGGTCTTTTCCCTCAGGCAGCTGTAGTGTGACAGATTGAGAGACCAAAAAGATTATGCTATTTTAGTACATTTTCTCTCCTTTTCATCTCTGAAGCAGGAAACAGCCCCGGTGGGATTTGCAGGGAAGCTGAACTGCAAAAGAGGATATAAAAAGGGGAAGGAGTGCCTGTTCCTTCTCCCAAGGTGGGAACAGCACAAGCAGCAGGCAGTGATGAGAGGGCAGAACTGAGAAAGCATCAAAGACCTAAAATAAGAGCATTGAGCTTCTCCAGAAGGACAAGGCAAGAAAGGGATGAAGTGCTGACATTGCTGCATCACACCCTGCCAGGGGCTGAGGAGCCAGCAGGATGGGAACAGCCAGGGACAGGACACAGGGATGGGGTGGAGAAGGTGACCACCACACTTCTGAAGCAGTGGGGTGAAAGTGTCAGGGATCCAATGAGCAAAATAAACAAAAGAAGCCTAAATTGAAAAATAAATTTCCGTCTGCGATTATTTTAAGGCAGAAAGGATCAAGTAATACAAGAAGAATAAAGAGAGGAAGGGTAAAAGCAATGACTGCCAGCTAGGTTTTATAACAAGTGGCTTGAGATGCATGAAATCCTTCCTGCCCTACATCTTCCTGGATTTTAGCTTGTGGCACAGCCTTGTGGAGCACATCCTGGGGTACCCAAGCACCCCTCACCCAGCACTGCAACTCCTGATGCCCTCTCCCAGTGCTGACTGCCAGGCTCCCTGGGCACAGCACACCAGCAGCTGAGGCTCCCTGTGCCTGTGTGCTGCTTCTGCACAATGGCCAACCAATCCAGAACATCTTTCCTCCAAGAACCTCAGGAAATGTGTCTAGATCCCACAAAGCAAACCACTTCATAATTTAGCACCATGGTCTATGAGAAGCTAGGAACAGAAGGTCTAAGTTTTCAATCAACTGAGCATCTCTTTGCAATACAATAATGAGTTTACCAGAAAATAATCCGAGCAGTATTAGACATTCAATATCACAAAAATCAATGGAAAATAAAAGAGACGGCCTCCCGTGGCCGTGTTTTCAGACAGCAGAAAGACAGAAGGATTACCTCAATAAATCTGCCTGGGGCTAGGTGCATTTTGATCACAAACATCACTGGGATCCAGATGACTGAGCAGGCCAGCATCAGCCAGCCCAGCACCATGGACCAGCCTGGGTAGTGGTAAGAGCCGTAGGTCATGGGTTCCCACTGGTAAAAACTGAAGCAGAGAATGAACTGGGAAAGAGAGAGGAGAAAAAAATTAGTGTTTGAGTGAGCAAAACAAGCCTGCTGTGCAACAAATGCTGGGTATCCACACACAGAGCTGCTGTGGGATACCAGCTTTGTGTATAAATATAATAAAAGCACACTCACCTACTGCTGGGTGCTGCCACAAGCTCTAATAAATGGGACAGAGCCTAAATCTAATGAGCTTCAAGGAAATCTTGCAAAATCCCCCCCCAAAAAAAAAATTCTCCGTATTTGTGCCAGAATAATTGAAATTGGGATCTTGTCCCTAGGGTGACATGCTTTATTACATGGTCTATTGGCAGTTTTACCTAATGTGATTATGCTAAGTTCCCCATTTCACTTACTGTATGAACAGCAATACATCTGCTCCCATTTCTGAATAATTCAGTAACTTCTGGAAAATGCCTGTGCTAGCAATAATTGCACACAGAAGATTTATAGAAGTATAACTCGGTGAAGGCATATATAAAAATGATCAGCTTTAGTTCCAGAGATGGGGAGTCTAATGAAAGTCTAATACTAGGCTATCCAAATGTATCAAATATTTGCTTTACAGAGGCAATAACAGAATCCATTGCTTGGTTTTGCTTCATCTATTTCCACTGCATAAAAACTGAATTATGACTGATCAGTGTCAATTTATTACTCACTCTAAGTTCACTAAATATTGCACTTGGAGGGAACAACAACAACAGAACATGCAAGCTTAGAGAGTAAACACGGTCAAACAAAATTTGTTTTATTTAACAAACAACATAATTTCCTATTCCCTGGCTGTGATTACAAACAGCAGCTACGAGCACAAGTCTGATTAGCAAAGGATCTGAGCAATTTGCAGAAAAACCTGACAATTCCCTTCAGAAGGGTAAAACAGGGGCTAAGGCAGCATCCTGAAAAAAAACCACTGGGGAAAAAAAAGTTTAAAAAAGTCCTTTGTGCCTTCATTTTTAACAAGGTCCTCAAGAGAAGATAAATACCACTGATGCCATCCTAACACATCAACTGGACTATGTCTTCAAACATTTTAAAAGTGATTTGCAAACCACAGGCATACATTGTCTCAATCAAACAGCAGCTAGTTAAGACAGATCTACCTGGTTTTCCCACACAGCAACACTGTAGTGCAGTGCAGACAGCTGGTAAAGAAAATCTGTGCCAGAAAATAAATTACTGTACCCATCAGAGAAATCACTTTCAAATAGAAAATGTCATTTCTTCACAACTCAGAACTCAGAAGACCAAGACTCAGTGGTCTTTTTACACAGTCATTCCTGTCTGTGAGAACGAAAGGTTTTGCAGTTTTCAGAAAAAAAGTCCCAATTTGTGAACTAACAATACTGCACAGAAGTTATTAACTCCATGCAGTGCCTTTTCCTTCCCCCTCCAGGAATAGGAAGGTTTCCCACACTCACACTGCACTAAAGCCCAGCACACACAGGAACTTCCCAGCACAGGAGGTGAAACACAAACTCCCAGCACAGGAGGTGAAACACAGCTCCTCTGGAAGGAGAACTGCAAAGGACTGGGGGTGGCTGCTTTGCTTCTGCCCCCGCCAGCTGAGCTCAGACTGAGTCAGGACGTGTGTCTCTCTTCAGAAATCCCAAAACCTTTCCTTATCCTGCACTGAGCAGCTCAGGATGCCCACCCAGAGCAGCTATGCAGTGCCCCAGGCCAGTCTGGACAGTGGAGGTGTCCCTGGGGCAGGGAGGGGAGCTCCAAGGTCCCTCCAACCCCATCCTGGGGTTGTGTGGCTGGTAGGAACTCCTTAGGTGTGAAATGAGGAGTATTTACAGCTCTGCACAAGTGCAGAGTCTTGCTGCACCTGTGCCTCAGGCACAGGATTTCCAAGTGGAGGCACGTGCTCTCCAACACAAAAGAGTGCTGCAAGAAAGCCCTGCGTTTTTGTGTTCATTTATCAAGCTGGCAGCTTTGGAGATGGCTGCAGTGATTATTTCATTCTTGAGTCAAAACAATGGTCTGTGATTGCAGATTGTATCTCCACTTAAGTTAAAATGTAAAGGAAGCACCATGTTAAAACCCTGGGTGGCAAATGGACATATAGTCTTTTATTGTTTATTTATAGTTATTT
>VXBR01003864.1:74425-91194 GCA_013400215.1 Cisticola juncidis
ATATGAATTATATTATAACTATATATATACACACCTTATAATTTTATATATATATATGTATATATGTATAACCCTTATATAAGTTTATACATGATTGGATTTGGAGCCCTGGACTTGAAATAGCTTTCATAGCAATGGCGAAATTGAGAACATGACATTTTTTTGGTTACATGGAGACCTAAAGGTGACGCGGTGCTAACAGAATTTGACCGACGGTTTATGAGAGGAAATAGAGGGGAATAGGGCTGGGAAGGGCGCACAGAGCAGCCGATCCAGCGGAGCTGTTTCCCTTCCCCCGCTGCTTTCCCTGCTTCTCGCAGTGCGGCCGCAATCGGANCTATACCATCTCTATCATCTAGATCTAGATCTAGATCTCTCTCTATCTTTATATCTATCTCTCTCTATCTCTGTCTCTATCTATCTCTCAATCTCGCTATCTCTCTCTCTCTCTCTTTATATCTATCTATCTCTGTATCTATTTATCTCTATATCTTTCTATCTCTATCTCCCTATCTCTCTCTCTCTCTCTATATATATATATATATGTATCTCTTTCTCTCTATCTTTCTCTGTCTGTCTGTCTGTCTCTGTNNATTTTTTTGGTTACATGGAGACCTAAAGGTGACGCGGTGCTAACAGAATTTGACCGACGGTTTATGAGAGGAAATAGAGGGGAATAGGGCTGGGAAGGGCGCACAGAGCAGCCGATCCAGCGGAGCTGTTTCCCTTCCCCCGCTGCTTTCCCTGCTTCTCGCAGTGCGGCCGCAATCGGCAGCGCCACCTCCCGGGGCCGCTCCGCTCCTCTCCGGCTCCTCGGGCACTTCCCTGCCCCCTCAGCCTTTCCCGAGCATCCCCCTGACATCAGCTGAAATCTCAATAAGCTCAACCTACAGCAGTCAGGAGGATCTCGTCTTTTCTTTTCCCTGTGCGTACATAAACATTACATATATATATATATATAGAGAGAGAGAGAGAGATAGCGAGATTGAGAGATAGATAGAGACAGAGATAGAGAGAGATAGATATAAAGATAGAGAGAGATCTAGATCTAGATCTCTCTCTATCTTTATATCTATCTCTCTCTATCTCTGTCTCTATCTATCTCTCAATCTCGCTATCTCTCTCTCTCTCTCTTTATATCTATCTATCTCTGTATCTATTTATCTCTATATCTTTCTATCTCTATCTCCCTATCTCTCTCTCTCTCTCTATATATATATATATATGTATCTCTTTCTCTCTATCTTTCTCTGTCTGTCTGTCTGTCTCTGTCTCTCTCTCTGTCATCTATATCATCTGTATCATCTGTATCTATACATTAATCCATGATGCTGCCCTGCAGTGCTGTGCTATAGCATCATTTTGCATGGCCAGGGAAAGGACACTTTTTCCTGGCAGAATCACCACCCCTCTCCACCAAAAACACCCTCAAACTTTTTCTACCACACATCCTTTCAGAAAAAAATGCCCTCATTTGTGAATTAACAACACTGAAGAGAAGATACTGACTTCATCCAGTGCCTTTTTCTTCCCCCTCCAGGAATAAGATCTGATAGTGCTCACACTGCACTAAACAACACATCCACTGTCTTTAAATATCTGCATCCAAATTCTAATTGCCAGCACCCAAAAATATAATGAATAATAAACAAACAACAACAAAACTCTTTGGAGAAAAGGTTAATAGATTTCTTTTTTTTTTTTTGCTTACTGTTAAAATAGTTGGAGTCACAAATGCCCAACAGACTCTCCAGAATTTGCTTGGCTGGAATCCAATCATCATTTCTATATCTTCACAGAATCTTTGCAAGCCTGTAAACAGCAAATGCAGAAGAAATTAGGTGTGAAAGGAACCAGCTGCAGTCTGCCACAGAGCTCTGGTGCTTTCCTTTGTGCCTGACTACAAAAACAAACTCCAGCTTTGTGTTTGGAAACTTCTCTGGGGGATCTCACCAGGCAGTAAAAAATGGGACTAAGAGCGTGGAAACCATTCCAATGAAATCCTTAAGGATTAAAGCAATTGAGCTTTTACGTTGAGATTTGGTGTTAAACCACTAATAATGTGTTCCAGGCAGCTGCAGTTATTTGTCTATTTGTTTTATTTCCCTGTGAAGACCATCCTTATTAATATCTGTATTCCTGCTTCAGCACAGGGAATATTTCAGCTCCTCTGTGCCTGCTACAGGACTGGATTATAGCTGTACCCCCTGGCACTGAAACTGATGCTGTCCTGTTCTTTTCCACCTGATGCATAAGTGATATTGAACATTCCTAGAGAGCAACTGTAAATATTTTAAATTGGATTCAATATTGCCTGAACAAAAAGATGAACTGATACATTCATTTTTCATATTATTGTATTGATTGCACCTGCAAAGTGACTTGAGTTAATAAAAGATGCAAGGTTGAAAAATGGCATTTCAGCCACTCTGCAGCTCCTCCCTGGCCATGCCTGGCAAAGAAAAGATGTGTTGGTCAGCAGCTGCTATTCCCTGCTGGTTACCAATAAATTAGATATTAGTAATTTCATTATTAGTAATTCATCCAAAAGTTAAAGAAAAAACCAAACCAACCCAAACTAAAACTGATTCCAGCTTTCCTAATCATAATAAGAAGAGAGAGGACTGAGCTCATCTGCCACACAAATGTTAAAAACTTGGGCCAACTCTCTGAATTTTGCAAAGCATTATTCTGCAGCATTTTTCCAACTTGCACGGTGGAGGGAAGGGTTGAATACTAGAGAAAAAGCGCTGAGTCAGGGCAGAAATACTTGTAACAGAAGCAATAAACACTTTATTTCTTACTGTACAGAGCCAGCTGCTGAGAAGGGATAATCCCCAGGTTTGATCCACCTAGTCTGGGAGCCTTTCTGTTGATATCAAGGTGAAATAAATGTGTCCAACTGATTGATCTAAGAGTCAAGAAGGTAAAAACCAGCACTGGGTGATGATGCAGAGCCCTCTGCTGCAGCCTGGGGATGTGGGGCAGCCCTTAAGGGCCAGCTCAGGCAGGGAGCTGGGGAGAGAAAAGCTGAGGAACCCTGCCATGATAAGGAACTGAGAAGAAAATACAGAAATGAAATGGGAGAATGGCACTGCAAGGACTGTATTGAGGGAAAAGGGGAAAAATTAAAATCTGTGGTGGATCTAAGCTCAGAAAACAGCCAAGGTGACTCAGAGGTCACTTTTTTTTTCCTTGTAACTGTAATTTCTTTCCCTCTTTTTCTCTTTTACTGACTATCAAACACGTTCCTTTTCAGAAAGCCTCTTCTCTGTGAAATACATGTAATTTTTATGACCCCTGTAATCACTGTACTTCAGCACCAGCCTGACTGATTGGGTCCTCCTCTATTTTATAACAGAAGTTTGTATGTCTGGACAAAATGCAGCCTCCAAGGTCATGGTGTGATGGACCTGAAAGGAGATTTTTGCTGCAATTGCAAGATTTGCCCCTGTGTTTTATTTACCTGCAGGGAGTGTGAGGGAAATGCTGCTCCCACAGCATCCATTCCTGTGCTGGGAACAGAGCTGGTCCTAAACTCATTGCAGCACACAGGGTGCAGGCTGATGAGTATTTCCACAAGGTTTAAATCTCATTTAAAGTTGGTGCTGCAAAGAAGGGATCCCTAACTGGATCATTACCAGGGGTTCCTGCCCCCAAAATTCATGCTGGCTTCATTTAAACCTGCACAGATTTGTTTGAGACTCCCATTTAAAAAATAGAAAAAAAATGAAATTCCTTTTTGGAATGGTCAATAGATATTCACAGTTCAAGGCACTCTTAAATATTAGCAATTCAGGAATCAAAAGGATGCCAGCAGATAGAGGGATTACACCTTATTTATCTCTTTCCAGTGAAAGTTCCACAGAAAAAATGCAAAGGATGTTTTGTTTGTTTGTTTTTTCCCCAGATCTTAGTAAATCTGGTCTCCCTCTCAGATCCGTCAGCCTGCTGAGTAATTCTGGGAAATAAACAACAAATGATATTTCATATCTGATTTTTCCCTCTCTGAAGTAGAATGATGCATTCTGATGCTAAGGTATAAAATCCATTCAGAAGGAGACTTGGCCAGACAACTACTTCACTATTCTCCTACAGATAAAAATATCCAAAATTACTGATGTTTTCTACAAATACACAGCAGCAGTTTCCACTCACTCTGACAACAAACCTTCTGCAAAACAGGAAAAAACATGTGGAAGGAGCATGAACAAAGTTACCATCAGGTGCTCTCAGTTTCCTGCAGTGTCTCACTCAAACACAGGGATTTTTGGCTTTAGCTTCGTGCTACAAAATGCAACAGTGGGAATTATGCTGATGTTTAAATTAACACCCCCCACCTCTAAGCTGTTCTTTACTAATCATTCATCATAAATAAAGAACTGGAGAATAAACCTCTAAACCAGCATTTTAAATTTAAAAAGTGCATTTGATTGGATTATGGGGCACAGACTGCTGAAAAATCAGTGATTCCAAGGAAACAACCACGTGTGTCTCTCTTTGATTTCAAAATCTCAGCAAGCAGAACGTGTAACCAGAGCTAAAGACAAATTTATCTCCTCATAAAAGCACCTGCACTGTTGTGCCAACCTGCCTGCCATGAAGAGTACAAGTACACAGAGAAAGGTGTCAGTGGAGTGTGAAACAGCAGTCAGCATACCTTGAAAATATATTATGCCAATTTTAGGCACTGCTTGAAGGAATATAACCCCAGCAGCAGCTTGGCTTGTATGTACAACACACAAATCACAAATGTACAAGATGTATTTCTGTCAGCAGTCCTCACAAAAGGAGCTGTAGCACTGTAAAAGTAGCTGTGGTACATTAGTCAAACAGACAATGATTTTCATGTAAGTCTTTCCTTTTTCATTTAAAAGCAAGGAAGCTCCTTAGCCTAGCAAAAGGTTAATTCCAGGGAACAGTCTTTGAAACAGATTATAGCATTATTATTATTATTATTATTGAATTATTATGATGAAATATCATTATATTTGAAATAGATTATAAGGCTTTACCAACATCTGTTGATGAACAACCAGTTGTACAGAAGTCATAGAAAGAATCATTTGTGATTTGTCAGATCTTTCCCACATCTATTACACTAAAATAACATCTAACTAAAAACCCCTTCCCCTCCATTCAGTTCCTTCCTTTGCAGAGCTACTGTTCTTTCTGTATTGTTTCATGTTGTTCATAAATGTTAATATTTTAAGGGATACTGGGATTGCTGGGCAAAGCAGAGGCTGGCCAGAGCAGGTTTTCCCTCCAAACCTAATAAATGTCATTCCACAAAGGCTGGCTTGCAGTGCTTCTGCCCCACAGCGTTCAGAGGAGGAACAGAGCCAGCTCCTGTGCACTATTTACCTTCTTGCTTATGGAAAATCATGCAGATCAAAGGAATTTTACAGATTTAAGCAGTTTTTAAAATACTAAAAATAATTTAAACACAGGATTTTTCTCTTTCCCACTGTTAGCAATGGCTTTAAGGAGGGCAATCTTTGGCACAGACCAGATGATGCTGTCAGTGCTGGTGTGGGAACATCTAATACAACATTGTTCAAGCATGCCGTCAGCAAAGTGAGAAGGAGAAGGAAGAAAAAAAAAATCCACAGCAAGCCCTAAACTCTTCTGAAGCCTCCCCACTCCTCACCTCCTATGAAATTGTGTTGATTTTAGAGAAGCTGGGTTTCGTTTCACTTCTAAACCAACTCTAATGGAGTTATTTACATTCCAGGGACACAAAAAATAGCCAAGAATTTTGATCAACCAAAACATGACTGGCCTAAATCAACTTTTCTCTCTGTATATTGAATTTTTCCGTCACACTCTGTAACAGTTCCTCACTAGGTCATGTCTGGCTTAGCAGCCCATCTCTCAGGCACACTCACTGAATGGGATGTCAGTGGAGGTTAAAATATACTGCTCATCCACAAAATTAGAGCAAACAAGGGAGGGCTGACTCCCTGTCCTGTCTTTAATGTTGATTACTCGAGCAAGAGTGCTCAATTCTGCATGATTTGAAACCTGTGGTGTGTTTCAAAGCCCTTCTGTTACAGAGGGGCCTCCACAACACAGGTAAATAGAATTATTCAGAGAAAATGCCCCCAAAATCAGGGGCTGCAGAAGCTGATGGAGCAGAACATCTTGGGGTTTTATGTCGGAGTCCAGGACATCCCTCTGGCCACCCTGGAGGGTTTGGAGACTGTACAGGGGGTCTGGGATCTGTACAGGAGGGTCAGAGCCTCACACAGAGCCCAGGAGGACACTGCCTCTGATCCCTGCCATGGCAGTGAATACTCACATGTAAGAGGAATCACAAATCCTAAGAATTTAAAAATAAATAGTAGTTTGTTATAGAATATAAACATAGAAATTAGGATTCTTAGTGTATAGGGGTGAAGAGACAAGCTGGAGGAATTGGGGAATGGCCCCTGTGCTCCTTGTTCTTGCTCTCGTCCCCCATCTTTGGCTGAGTTGGATTTCAGAGATTGGTTTAGAGTAGAATTGACATGTTAGTGTAGGTAGTTGGTATTGGTAAAATTCTGTCAATAAAAAGTGCATTTTGGACGGTGGTTGGGTCAGGGGTGCTGTACATGAGGTTTGGGGATCTCTGACCCGCCCAGTCCTGCTCTGCTGGGGACGCCCTGCAGAGCTGGACAAGAACTGAGAGATAATTTAGAATAAACAGCCCTGATAACACTGCTGGACTCAGCCTGTCTGCTCTGGCTCTGGTGTGAAACACCCAGGGCAAAGAGAAGACTGAAAACCTGATTGGGGAACAGCAACCCCAGGGAAATCCCCAGGGAACAGCAACCCTGGGGAGACCCCACTGCCTCGGGGAACGGCCGCCCTGAGGAGAATCTCAGGGAACAACGACCCCGAGATTTTATGCCCAGCTGATTAAACTGTATCATTCATTTCTGTCCACAGCAACAGCAGAAACAGCCTCACACCCCAGGCATTAATTAATCACCTGGGATGTGGGAATTTCACATTCCCAAAAATCAGTTTCCTGGAAACACTGGGCAGGTTTGGGAGCACCTCAGCAGCTGTGGCAATTGTTGGAGCTTTGTGGTAATTGGGTTGTCCTGAGGATCTTCCTCACAACTTAATGTACATCCACAGGGATCAGTACAGCTTCTCTGAGAAGCTTCTGGAAGCTTCCTCTGTGTCTGGCAGAGGCAATCCCAGCTGGCTGAGGCCAGGCCACCCAGTGATGGGAGTGATGCCTGTGGTAACAGATCCAAGAAGGAGTAAAAGGAGTTGTGCAGCAGTAACTGCAGCCAGAGGGAAGCAGGGTGAGAATCCATGAGGGGAGCAGCCCTGCAGAGCCCCAGCTGGGGGCAGAGGGAGGGCAGGGGGTGCTGCAGGTCCCTGCAGCACGTGGGGGGCACAGGAGGGCACAGATCCATGGAGGGGCCACAGCAGAGCAGGGGGATGCCCAAAGGAGCCTGTGGGAAGCCCAGGCTGGAGCAGGGTCCTGGCAGGGACCTGCAGACCCATGGAGAGAGGAGCCGTGCTGGAGCAGGGTCCTGGCAGGACCTGTGACCCTGGGGACACCCCATGGAAGAGTGGTCCACATTAGGAGCAGTTCATGCAGAGCTGTCTGTGGGAATAACCCCACCCTGCAGCAGGGAATGTGAGGAGCTGACCAGAACCCCCATTCCCCATCTCCCTGGGCTTCTGTGGGGAGGAGATGGAGCTGGGAAGGAGGGAGAGGTGTTCTCAAGGTTTGTTTTATACCTCATTATCCTGTTCTGTTTTTGTTATTGACAAATGCAGTTAATCTCCCCAGACTGGCTGTGTTTTGCCCACGGTGTATTGGCTGACCCATCTGTCCCTGTCCCTATCTCAGCCCAGGGATTTTGCTGTATTTTCTCCCCTCTGCCCAGCTGCAGGAGGCAATGGCAGAGCAGCTCTGGTGGGTGCCTGGCACCCGGCCAGTGCCACCCACTGCAAACACAAAGAATCTCTGTTGGCTCAGGAGGTCTCTGTCCCTAAAACTGCTGAAGCACAAAAGCACCCCTGGAAAAGTGTCACCAAATGTTTGGTCTGTTCTCATACCCATATCTTTGAGCTATTGGTGGAAATTCCTGAGACTGCATGGAAGTCTTTTGAATACATGTATTCAAAGATATCCTGAAGTCCTATCATGCTCCTGTCCAAAATATGAGAGTTCTGAGGCTTTTTATTACAAAGAAAAAGTACTTAATTTTAATTACCTAAATTTCCTTAAGAATTTCACTTCATCATTTCCTAAACATTGTTTTGGCACAGGCTGCCCAAATCCAACATTTTTTCTTACCGTAGATGTAGGAAACTCCAACAAGCTCAAAGATGGCAATGATGACCAGGGAGTAAGAGGCTGCATACGTGTCCACGAGCTGGAGCATGTACATTCCACCCTGAGGGAGGGAAGATGAAGGATTACTGGTGGGTTTTTTATCTTCTTTTCCTATGTTAGAGCCAGGATTAAACGTTCAGAAAATGCAGTTTTCGTGTTTGGACTCAGGTGTTTATTAATTCTTATCTACAGCACAGTCTCACCAGCTGTGAGTTTTAGCTAACAAAGGCTCTAACTCTTTCCAACTCTTTAAGCACAAATAAATCAATTGTGAGATGATACCTGGAATATTTTTACTTTTAACCCAATACCCAATCACCCGTGGTCTGCAATGAGGACTTTTCTACCCAGTTACAAAACACCACCCAGACCATGAAGGAGAAGGTGAAAAAGCAGGACTGGCCCCTGCCCTAAAACCCCATCTTGCTTTACAGATCTATTCCTGTATTCTAAACCCTTAAATTCTAAGTTTTCCACCCTGTGCTATCACACACTGCCATCCAAACTCCACACCCACAATCCCAGTGCAATCATTCAATTTTGGAAGCCTGTTCCATGGCCTCAAGTAAAATGTAGTGTTTGCTTGAGGGTCAGTGCCTGTTAACAGAGAAAACCTAAAATTCTCAGCTTCCAGGGTTCCAACACCTCTTCCTTCTGGCTGAATGAACACCAAATCCAACAAGAAAAAAGCAGAGGGTACACCTGATTCTGCCAGTTAGCACAGCTTGGGGAGGCTTTGAACTCACTCCTTTGAGATAATGGACTGAACTGTGATCAGACCTTCCACCTGCACTGTCTCCACTGTCAAAAAAGACATATGTCAAAAAAAAACAAAAAACAAAAAAACAAAAAAACCCCACCCCACATGTCAAAACCAAAATCACCACTGGAAGCAGAACTACCATAATAATGAGTTCATCTGTTTGGACAGGGTTTAATATCCTGTCTGCATGACAGAGTTAAGCAGCATAATTCAAGTGAATAAAAGGCTGAATCCCTCCTGGCTTTAGAACAGCAAAGTTGGGCTAGTAGGTGATGAGGTAAGGGGGAAGAAAAGAAAGGGAAAAGGGGGGAAAGATGGAGAAAATACAAAGATTTTGTGCATCTCATCTTGAAATCAGATATAACGCTGAAGGTATTAGTGAAGGAGACACTGAAGTTTATCAGTAGTGGATGGGAATTCCAGTATTAACTCCACAGTTTGCCCAGACCATCAGTGTGTGTCTAATCCCAGAGGAAAGGCACTCAAAACAGGGGTGCATATTTATATAACATTAAAAAAAAAATTTTTCCATTATTCATAGAATGGGTTGGCTTAGAAGAAACCTTGAAGATTCTTCATTCCAACCCCCTGCCATGGGCAGGGACACCTTGCTTGCACTACCCCAGGGTGCTCCAAGCCCTGTCCAGCCTGGCCTGGGACACTTCCATGGATCCAGAGGCAGCCACAGCTCTGTGCCAGGGCCTGCCACCCTCACAGGGAAGGATTTCTTCCTAATATCTAATCTAACCCTGCCCTCTGTCAGTGTGGGTTGAATACCTAATTTCTATTGCTATTTTGGAGATGTCTGCCTAGAGAAATTTTTAAAGGCCTGATTCTCAGAAAAGATTTGAATAGCAAAGTCTTTTAAGGATATCTCAGTCAGAGCATCCATTAAATTATTATTATTATTATTATTGCAAGAAGGCTTTCAGACACACACATGGCAGAACTCAGCTGAAGCTTTTGCAGCCTGTGCAGGAGGAGGCAGCCTTGGAGGGGGCTGGGGCAGGCAGTGATGCCCAGGGCAGTGTCAGTACCTGAGTGATCATAGGAAATCCCATGATGAAGAAGGACACGCAGCACCCCAGGGTGAACAGCGCCTTGTGTGTCCGTAAGTACTTGGGGAACTCGTCTGACACTGAGGTCACGATGGTCTCGATGGTGGCAAACTGGAAAACAGAAAAGGGCTCATTTCAGTGCACACAGAGGGGTCCAGCTGGATATAAAACAATAAACAGAGGATTGGGAGTGCTGGGTGTCAAATGCTCAGATGGCAGCACCAAAGCTCTGGTGGCAGAGACAGACAGGACACTCAGAGAGCTCTGGGAAAATCCCAGAAGGGTTCAAGCATCAGCTCCTTGTGACCTGAAAGTCTCTGTGACCTTTTCTGTGCAGCCTCCCATGGGCAGCTCCACACAGCTCTGGCTCTTTCTCTCCTTCTCTTCCTTCTGCAGCTCCAGCTGGCTCCTTCCTGTCCCCAGCACGGCCACCTCACCCTGGCTGTCCCCTGGACAAGCTCTCACCCTTCCTGTCCCCAGCACGGCCACCTCACCCTGGCTGTCCCCTGGACAAGGTCTCCCCTCTCTGTCCCTTGTCCCTCCTGTCCCTCCCTCCTCCCAGCAGGGCCAGCAGACCCCAAGTGCCCCCACCCAGCCCAGTCACTCTTTAGCACCCCCAGAGCTGGCAGGGCCGGGCTGTTCCACTCCTGAGGAATGAACAGAGCTGCAAGAGCTCAGAGCCAGCAGTGCCCTCAGCTCTGTCTGTATCCCCACAAACCTCTGCCAAAATGATTTCAGCACTGATGGCCTTGCTTCATGCCTTTTTTCATCATCGCTGCCCTCATGGGAAATGGCAACCATTTGCATGGTCCTCCAAACAAACCAACAGGAAATCAAAAGGAAAAGAATGGGACACAAAAGCAATTCTTACCATCGTGTCTAATCCAAGAGTTAGAAGCATCAAGAAGAAAATTATAGCCCAGAAGGGAGAGAGGGGCAGCCTAGTTAAGGCTTCTGGGTAAACCACAAAAGCAATCCCAGGACCTAGAAATAAGAAAAATAAGTTATCAGATTCAATCTTTCTTATTTACAGAAAGGCTTAAGTGCTACAGAGTTTAGCCTGACCTGATTAGTTTCTATTTACACTATAAATTTCAAATCACATATTTACCCCACCTTTCCAAGATGTTTATTTGACCAGTGTACCAACAAACTGACCCAAATTTTTTAAAAAAATCAGCAAAACTTGCACACTGCAGCCACATTTCTGTCGTGCTCTGTGATCAAATTCCTGCCACTTCCCTGCCAATTAGCAAACACCCGTGGCAAACACCCACACCTCAGTGCTACAGCGAGTGGAAATGCAAATTCTCTTCTTCAACTCATTGCCACGCTGTTAAATGTGGGGAGAAAATAAAACATGCCCAGACCTGATACCAGACAGAAGGTAAGAACTACTGTGAGTCTAAAAATCCCACAAGAAAACCTGAAACAATGCAGAGCACAAGAAATAAGGAGCCTTGAGCCAGGGATTTCCAGGAGTCTTAAAACCAAAATCAGGAATTTTCAGGAATCTTAAAACCAAAATCAGGAATTTTCAGGAATCTTAAAACCAAAATCAGGAATTTTCAGCAACCTAGATCAAGAATTTCCCAATCTTTTTGGTTTGGTTTTTTAACACTAGGCTTTTATTTCCAGTGACCACAGAGAAAAGGTGTTTTTGTGAGTGCTCAGATGTGCCTGGGAGCAGAGGTGGCAGCAGGACAGCAGGTGGCACTTCCTCTCCATTTATCCCTTGAAGGGCTCTGGAGATGCTCCCTGCTCTGGACATGTCCCAGTAAGCGCTGCTGCCTTTCAGATTTGCTGCAAAAAATGACTTTTTCCATGTAGAACTGCTGTTGTATTTGCACACACCTCTTTAAGCTCTTAATTAAACATCTCTTCTTGACTGTTGGAGATAAGGGCTCTGTCTAAACTCACTGCCTGCATACAGAAGTTTAATTAAGTCTCAGGGTAATGAGTGCCCATTAATCCCACTTAGAGGAAAAGTTAAATTCCAGCCTGTGTGTCAGAACTCTCCCAGATAACACAGTGGTGCCATCCAGCCACAGGGAGGCTGCTCCCATTCCCTCCACTCCCAAAATTTGGTGGCTAAGAGCTCTTTATAAAAACTGAATTAAAGCCAGGAACACTCCAAGTACTTTATGTGTCTTAAAAAGTAAAATTATCTTGGACTTTCATTTCAAAGTACAACATTTTTCAATTAAACTCTATGTTCTTCATCAGAGAGTAGAGCAAAAAGAGATTGTGCTGTCTTTCCCTCCGTGTTTTATTTGTTCTTAAGATAAATGAGTTTTCTCAGAAAAGAAAATTCTAAAGGAAAAAAACATACTATGTTTTTCAGATTAATACTTTAGGAGGAAAAATAAAGGGAAAATGATTAAAAAACTCTTCTTATTTCCATTAACATTTTCATTCAAGGTTTTGAAAACTTGAAGGGAGATAAGTGTTTCATCATACATTTGGCTTTTTTCTTCTACTCTGCAAAAAAGAATACAAAAATGAAACAAAATAAAATACAGATAAAACAAAAATTTAAAAATAAAATAAAATAAAATAAAATAAAATAAAATAAAATAAAATAAAATAAAATAAAATAAAATAAAATAAAATAAAATAAAATAAAATGTCAGGCAATGACAAGGGCTGGTTCTTTTCACCAGTTCCTGAGTTTGCTTATCAATAACAATTATGCAATGCACTACCTAAGCCTTAAATATTCACTCTCTTCTTATTGCAAATTCATCTTCTAGTACTTCACTGAATTGTGTTTCCCCTGTCACGGAGAGCAGCACAGCCTCACCCACATTAAATAATTTTACATGATCTGAGCTCTCACCAAGGCTCTCCCAGCTGTTCCCACACCCCTGGAACAGCTGGGAACAGGAGCTCCAGCCTGGGACTGGCTGCAAACTCCAGGACCACCACTTTAGCTCCTCACAAATAATTTTGATGAGTGCAGTGTGGTTCCAAAATGGAGGTAAAATCTAAAATAAAAATATTACTGTGAACATTGCTGCTCAAAGCTCCTGCAGCTCCCTGACAGGAGGGTGCAGCTGGGTGGGGGTCGGGCTCTGCTCAGGGACAGGACAGGACAGAGTTCAGGCTGTGCCAGGGGAGCTCCAGGCTGGAAATCAGGAGGAATTTCTGCACTGAAAGGCTGGTGAAGCACTGGAATGGCTGCCCAAGGAGGGGTGGAGTCCTCACCCTGGACAAGCTCTGACCCTTCCTGTCCCCAGCACAGCCACCTCACCCTGCCTGTCCCCTGGACAAGCTCTCACCCTTCCTGTCCCCAGCACGGCCACCTCACCCTGGCTGTCCCCTGGACAAGGTCTCCCCTCTCTGTCCCTTGTTCCTCCTGTCCCTCCCTCCTCCCAGCAGGGCCAGCACACCCCAGCAGACCCCTGGCAAGGGCTGGCACTTGGAGCTGTGGTTCAGATGGCATAGTGGTGGCCAGCCCTACCAGTTAAAACCTTTCAGATCCCCACTGAAGACCATCTCTCTTCACTGCCCAAGATGTTCTGATCAGTTCCTCAGGGATGTTATATCTCTCTGTGGAGGCATCTCCCTGCTCCTCACACTTCAGAAGAACAATCATCCCCTCCATCAGGTTTCTCCTTGCTCCTCACAGTTCAGAAGCACAATCCACCCCCTGCACCAGATTTCTCCCACCCTCCTCTCATCCAAAACATTTACCTTGAAGAGGATTTAAGAAACAGCAGCACAGACCAATGAGAAGGCCAATAACCCCTCAGACTATATTAAGGGACCATCCTACCCTACCCTCCATCAGTCATTCACACAAAGGGTCAAAATGAGCCTGAACTCCCTTCCTTCTCTTACCACACAAGTGATTGAGAGGCCTGAACTCAAATCTTGTTTCTAGGCCACCTTCTCCAGTACAGCAATGTGCTCACCAGTTTGAAGCCATCCCTCCTACCTCCAGCACCACTGCCAGCACTGGTGACAGGGCTGGAAGTGCCAGGGGTGCCTGCCCAGGCAGGGACAGCCCAGTGAGCCCTACCTTGGTCTGCCACAGCCTCGATGTTCACCTTGAGCTCGTTGGCCATGAAGCCGATGACTGAGAAGATGACAAAGCCTGCAAAGATGCTGGTGGCACTGTTGGTGCACGTGACAATCAAGGTGTCCCTGCCAAGAGAACACCACAGGCTGTTGGGATGGGGTTTCACATATTTCAGGGGCTTCTCATGAGCACACACAGCCTGTGGGGATGTTACCCTGGTTCTGAAGGTTTTCTAAGCCTTCTGTAACGCTCTTCATACTGGGAGTCAGAAATTTTACCTTTCCACACTTTTCACTATGAACAATGGCCATGTTTTGCTAACTCTTTCATTGTTTACAGATTTCTAGGTGGGAGGAGAAAGGTGATTGACCAGTGTGGATTGAGAGGTGGAATTCCATCCTCCAATCCACAGGCCCCAAAGGAAATGTATAAAACTGAGTTTTGTACATGAACTGGTCCCTTTTTCCTGCTTCACTCATCAGCGTGTCCTCGTGTGGTTCTGTCCGTGCCCACTGTGACATGGGGATGCTGCTCAAGGCACAGTTTTGATCAGAGAGCACCAAATGCACCTGATGAGTTTAAAATTGCACCTGGTGAGTTCCTGCACAGCACCAGCAGGAATCAGGGCTGCAGGCTTCCATCACCCCTGTGCTCCTCCATCACCATGTGCTTCCTGTACTGAACTAAAAAAAAAAAAAAAAGGCCAAAGTAATTTTTATTGCTGTTTGTACCTCTTAATGATGACATGTGCTGTGCAAGCACATCTGCTCTTGGCTCTCTGAAGAGGAGAGGCAGGCATGGTGACATGATTTATGACACATTTGTTACCTCTCTGCCTCATGAGCACTTCTGCTCTCCACATCAGGTGTGCACTAACCACTGCTGTCCAGGCTGGGTGAGTTCTGCCTCATCCTTCTGCTCATACACAAAATTCTCTCTGTACATCGCAGAGCTGGCCCAGGCACCTTCCTCTTTGCAGAGGGAGGTTCCTTGGTGCTTTCCATGGCTGTTGTGGCCAAGGGAATCTCAAGATATCCATGGCTGAATGTCCTACCAGGCTGGACATGCCAAGGCCTGAGAGCAAACCAGCCCCCAGGAGCTCCAGCCATGGTTATTGTGTTTTTAGGAATTTTTTGGAACAACACGAGTGTCCAGAGAAATTCCCCATAAACCATTACATCTTTAGAAAAACAGATTGCTCACTTGGAATGTTTAAGGATTTATGTTGGCCAGAATTGCTTATTCCTACTGCTGTGGGTTTTTTTTTTTTAATTTATTTGTTTGTTTTGTTTTCTTTTGTCAGGAGCAGAATGAAATGCATCTTGAGAAGCTGTCACAGAGCCTCACTGGGCTGGCAAACTCCTAGAATTCCCAACAGAGAATGTATTAACAGGAATGATTCTGTTAATTCTTTGGGTCTGCAGAAACAAAATTACCATTTTGCTCTTTGGAATCACCATGTGTTAACCTTCTTCCAAAGCCTAGATAGGTTTGAAATATTTCAAGTATTCATTATGGAGTCAATTTAGTTAAATTTACTCCAATTATAATTTTTTGACTATCTTTAAAATTAATGTGTAACTGAAAGTACAACTGCTGTATTAAAATGTAATGAGTATAAAAATTGTAAAAGAAAATAGTCATGCTTCATTTCAGTAGTCAAGACTGTGTTCTAAAATTAAAAATATTAAGAGTAACTAAGCTTCTCTAATTATTTCTACTTCAGTCTCCCATATCCCTCCCTAGCCCAGGCAAAGCATGTATTTGCTATTACAACTGTAATATTTTTATACTTCATTAGCATGTATTCCCTTCAAAGTTTCCATTAACATCTTCCAAACTCCACAAAACATTGTGAAATTAATGCAGAAAGATAGCATGATGCTTCTTCCTTTTTTTCCTCTCATATATTTGGATTGTAATTATTAATTAAAATAAGAAAGCTCAGGAAGAGCATTTTCAAAAATAGGACCCTAAGGATTGCTGGGTGGGAGTTACTGTGTGTTACCTTTCATCCATATTGTGGGATAATGTCATTAAATTACTTTTGAGCACTAGTAAAAATGGTTTGGAAACCATTTTTCAAACCAAAAATGGTTTGGAAACCTGCTTTCAGTGATTTCAGATACGAGTGGTTTTAAATTTCCTGGCACTAAATAACTTTGTACAGGTAAAACCACAGTAATATGGAAAAGAAAGAGCATTTAGGAGGTGTAAGAAACACATAAATGCAAATTGCACTCTGCTCAAGGGCTGTCCTTCAGCAGAGCTGCCAAGTGATTCTGTTCCACTGCTCACAGCACATCCCAGGCTGCCCTTCAGCCTCAGCCTCCTCATCCTGAACATGGGGAGACAGCAGGAACTTTAATGAGCCTAAATGCTCATCTTGGGACTAGGAAATGAGGACCTGGGAGAGGGGAAAATACACAAAACCAAAAATGGCTAAATGCAAACAAAACACACACACAAAAAAAAATAATAAAGGAAACAGAAGAGATAAAAGGAGAAAATATATACAAGAGGGGTAAAAAGGACAAAAGGGGGTAAAAAAGGACAAAAGGGGGGAAAAAAGGACAAAAG
>VXBR01003864.1:100738-168694 GCA_013400215.1 Cisticola juncidis
GGGGGAAGAGACGGAGAGGGGGACACACCCGCCGCTTCTGCTCCTCTTCCTCCTCCCCTCAGCAGAGTCCGGCTGCCCTTTGAAAATCTGCATTTCTGCAGATCGCAGGGCAGGAGTTACAATAGCTCGTTTATGTACGTTGTCAATTTATATACCCATATACATGGGTATAAAAATCAAATAATGATAAATAACAAAAAATAATTTAAAATATCGGTTTAGTGTCTAAGCACACACCCATACACGGATTGAGAAGTTCACTATGTATAAAGTGCACAAACACGTTTAAGTGGTGTCTTTCTTGCTCCCGTTGCACGAAATTGCATTGCACCGTCTATTTTTTACTGTGCCTCATGGGGGAAAGTCCGATTAAATTTAAACGATACACACAATAAAGCAAACTTGTCTGTCATCAGAGCTGTCTGAAGAGCAGCTTAGCGGGAGCAAAGATGACGGCAACAACCCTGAGGTTGATGGCGTTCTTCCCTCACCCACCAAAGCATTTATGTTTGATTATGGGGGGATTATTCGTCATTAAAAGTCAGGTGTTAACTGAGAATCGTTTTTGCAACGAAATATTTCACACCTAATCACCTCTACTAGGTGCGATTTGCTACTGGAAGGGCTTTCTCAGAGATTTGCGGAGCACGGGATAATTTTGTCCACGCTGACCTCCCAAAAAAAAAAAAAANATGCTCCCTACGCAACCTTCCCAGCGGTTCCAGCGTCAGCGCCGCTGCTCGTCCGCACCGTGCTGGTGTCAGCTCCTCCGGAGAGGGTTTCACATTTAGCGTCAGCAGAGCGGGGCGTGCTGGGGAAAGGAGGAGGGGGCTGGACCCGGCACCGCACGCGTTTCTCCTGCAGGTTACGAGCGCCTGTTCGGGCGGACGAGGCGAATCAGAAATCCCCCAGGGCTCGGGCAGTGCTGCAGAGACGCGGGGGGCACCAGGAGCGTCCAGCCCGGCAGGGACTCGCGGCTTTGCCCGGCTCCCTCGGGCACCCAAACTCCGCGACCACGGCCACCGAGAGCCCCACGGCAGCCGAGGGGCTGGGGCCGGCAAAGCACAGCGGGGAAAATATGGTTTAGCCCACAGGCTCAGTCAGTGTCGCATTGAGAGATGCTCGTGGCTCTTGGGATGTTGACTCGGAGCACGGGGGTTATCTGTACCACTGGTGTATAATTCCTGTATGCAGCCACAGGGATTTTTACCCTCACACACACGCTCTGTCCTGTAGATTGTGGCGCTTTCCCGTCCTTAAAGTCACTTTTCTGCCCCCGTTCTGCCGTGCAGAGCAGCAGCCTGCCCTCCTGGGAGGTGCCCGTGGCACGGGGGGAGTGGGGCTGGATGAAATTTGGGATCCCTTCCCAGCCAAACCTCGCCGTGACTCCGTGTATTTTCTGCGGGTCTCTTTGGGAGTCGAGGGGTTTTAGTGGTGATGGGGAGAAGCTGATGGTGTTCTGCAGGAGCTGATGGTGTTTTTCAGGAGCTGATGATGTTTTTCAGGAGCTGGTGGCATTTCTGCAGCGTTTCCTCCTCCAGGCATCCTCCATCCGCAGAGCGCTCCTCAGCTCAGCCGTGCTGACCTCCACTTTACCTTAACGCCTTTAAAGGCAAGGAATTAAAAGCCACCAGGCAGCAGTCCAAGGGATATTCTGGTCGGGAAGACCCCTAAATATCTTCTAGAGTCGTTGGGTTCCCTTATTTTGTTTTTCCAAAAATCGAAAACCTCACTGCTCACGTTCTTTTCCACGCTTTATTTTTGCTTTCTCCATCAGCAGCGAAACGTGAAATCGAAGTTTCACCCCTGGAAAAAGGGAAATCGATCTCCTTTACCTTCTGAAAAGTCAGGAGCCCTTCTCTTTCCCCTGTACCCCAGGGGAAGCTCTGGGAGGCTCTCGCTGAGCACCGGGGCCAAGAATCCTCTCTTAGCCAAGAGGAGACCCAGGGGGAAATTTTGGGCCGTTCTCCTTTGTCCTGCCCTGGGGCCGCACGGCCCCTGCCCTCTCGCACTCCTTTTGGGATGGAAACACCCGCTGTGCTCCAGAATTGGGATTTACGGGTCTGTTCCGACCCAAAGCGGCTCCCTGCACCGTGGGGGTTCATCCGAACCATTTCTCTGAGCCCCCTGCCCCCGTCCCTCCCGCAGGGGAAGCGCCCCCAGGCACATCGGGGTGCAGGAAAAGCTGCAGCGCGCAGCTCCCACCCAGCCCTCCCTGGGGAATCACCCACCCTGGGCGTGAGACCGTGCCCGGAGGGAGCCCCGCTCCCTTCCCAAAGGGAGAGGCTGCCAGGGAGGGCAGGGGGCTGCTCCAGGACCGGGGTCTTTCCCCGAGAAGGGAGGGCAGCGCTTGTCTCCCCCGGGACCCTGCCAGCGGAGCCTCCCCGGGGAAGGGCTGCGCACCAGCGACTCTTAATGACTTTGTCAGGGATGAAAAATAGCGATTGATTTCTTTTTCTCCCCTCGCTGGCCATATTTCCTCTCCCCGTGCCCCTTATTTTGCAGATGAGCGCCGCACGAAGGAAGGCGGCGGCGCTGGAGCCCCGGGAGAGGCTCTGGGGCTGAATCCCAGCCGAAGGTGCTCCCTGCCTCCCTCATCCCAGGCACTTTCCTGGCTTCGTGCCGCCTTCGTGCCGTGTCTCGGCGGATAAAAGCCAAGTCACGACAGGAGCCAGCGGTGCCACCTCCCCACAACCCCCCCGAACACGCCTATGCAGCTTTAATCCCTGCGCTAAACCCCCTGCCCTGCCTTCCTTCTGACGGAGGGGAGCATTGCTGCTGGGGATGGTAAACATTCCCCTCCCTTCTGGAAAGTTTTGTGGGAAAGGGACGGAGGCAGCCGCAGCAGGGACCCGCACCCCCTTCCCCGCTGATTTCTGCACGACCCCGAGCCGCAGCCCGAGTCACCTCCTTGTCAACTCCACCTCCGATGTCACAGCCTGTCCCGGGACGCAATCCCACAGCACATTAATCCCGGCACCCCCAGGGGGAGGTTCCCTTCTTCCCTCCTCTCCTCATACTCTTTTTTTGTTGTTGTTGTTTTTGTGGCAGAGAAAACCCCTTCGGCTGGGGCTCTCCACAGCCATTTACACTCCTGTTTCCCTTAAACTTAAAAGGAAAATACACCAGCAAAAGTACATGTCAACAAGGCAGACCTCGCCAAAGGAGGCTTCACTTTCTTGCATTCCCCTTTTAATTCTATCTAAATGCAAAAAAACCTGTATAGCCCGAATTCCACTGCTCAATTTTCCCATGCAAAAAGCACAGCCCCTTTGTTAAGGCAAAAATTCACCTTACCAGGCTGCAAAATATTGCCTCTCTCACTTAATCATATTCAAATAATGAAGAGACCATAAAAATCTTTCAAGAGATAATTACCTGTTGTTTTTATCCCGTGAAATGCCTCAAGCTCATCCTGTTATTTATTAGCTCTCCTCCTGTACACTTTCCAATTGCCTGAGTTCACACAGCTCTCTGGATGGCCCCTAGATCTTCAGAGAATTGTTAAAGTCTGGTATCCTTATGGTAAAAGGAGTCAATTCCTTGAGAGGTTTAACTTCTCTGGAGACCAGAATTAAAAGAAAGGGGGTTCAGGCAGGGGGAAAGCAGAAGCACCTGGAGGAAATTTCTGCACCACTGGGCAGGAATTTCTGCTCCTAACAGCCATTTCCCCCAGATCTACATAATCTCAGTATAGGACATAAAAATTACAGCTTTGAACTTTCCCTTAGCAATAGAACAGGTCATTAAAAATAAAAAAAAAAGCATATATTTAATGAAAAAAAAAAAAGGTAACTAGATGCTATTAGAGCTTTAAAATAGATTTCTATGATTTACCTGTAACCAACCAATTCTTGTCCACAGTGAACTCTAAACTTAGCTTAGCCCAGTCACTGAATTTAACACATCCCCCTCTTCAGGTAAAATTGCACCTGTCCTTACATTGCAAACATAAAAACACCACATTGAGTTTTGTGCTCCTGATCAGAAATTTGGAAAGAAAACTCCACAAATACCACAAAATAAGAGAAAATTGATTTTCCAAGCAGCTATCCTGTGAGGACATCACAAGTATCCAGCCCACAGATCTGATTCTAGCAGATTACCAGTCCATTTTAACACCTTTCACCCTCTGCCTCAGTCACTGCTGAGTCAAAAGGAAAAATCACAGCATGCACCTCTGTGAGGCTGTGTGGACTTTCTCCAGGGTCAGCAACATTGGCTACATGGCTCCATTTAAAGAAAAAAACAACATAATAATCATAGTAATATACCTATTTCAGGTTCACAAGGCAAGTCATGACAGTCACCTGGATTCTGATTGGGGAAAAAAACCAAAAAACCAAAACCAACAAACCTTAAACATTTTCCATGGTCTCTTATGGGAAATGCTATTTTTTTAAGGCATGGATTCTTCACATTAAACTTTTTTTCCTCTTTCACTGTGCAAGGGGAAATCCTCCAACACAGTGAAGTGGGTATGGTGATTGTCATACAGAGATAACAAAAGTGATCCCTCTGTCAGCATGGAAGAATTCCACCCTTCATGTGATAACCTGGGTTGATAACCCAGGATTGGGATGTAAGGCTAAATCTGTGATTTGTAGGACATTCATAGGCAGTGAACTTGCCAGGTCCTAGGTTAAATTTAACTTATTAAATCTATTTAATCCAACTTATTTTGGCTGAAAAACTTATTTTGGTTTCAATCCAAGACATTGGGTTGCTTAAAAATTGAGAAAGCAAGCAAGCCCCTAGCAGTTTATACACCGAGATCAGTTTTAAGCATTCCCTTGAGCATAAATTTCCAATTAGAATGACACTGTTCTCCCAAGGTATGAGATTCATTCTTTAAATGATCATTTGCTGAATTCCTGTGCTTTCATTCCCTAAAATTCTGCACAGCTTCAACAGTGAGTTCCAAATATACTTAATGCCTTGGTCATAGGAAAAATTAAGGTGATCCACTATGTCAGATAATGAAAAACTCTGACTTCAGTGTCAAGATCATTTTCTTATCAAGATTCTCAGCTCACTCCTATTCTTGTCAGTGAGAAGCAAAGAGATGCAAAAAACCCCCAAAGATCATCAGAGGTGAATATGTATAAACCAACTTTTACTGACATAACCAAAGGGATGCAGAATTAAATAGTTACCTTGCAACAAAATCCCTTTATAAAAACTTTATGTATTAATACTATCTGGATCCAGAAATATGCTACAATCACACAGCTAACTTAAAATTTCTCTAATAAACAGCCATTTAGTGAAAACATACAGTTAGTTTTTAACAAAAGCAAAAAATGGCTTAATAATAACTAAAATTGTCAATTTTCCTTCACAGAAGATATATAAATCTAGGTCTGGGACATGACAATGAACTCCCTAAGTGGTTTCAGGAGACAAGAAGCCCTTTTATAAAAGATGGAAATAGGTGGCTCATTGACACAAGAAACATCTGTGCAAAACCAAAAAGACATCCAGAAAGCAAAATTTCTCCATTCCAAACACCCCCAAACGGGCCCTCAAAGTTCCAGGGATTTGTGTTCATTTTTATGGTTGGTTTTGGTATTTTTTTAAGTCATGTGTAAAGTTTCATGTCCCTTACTGTTCCCTACCCTAAAATAACAGCCTCAGCCTTCTCCTTGCCTTTTTAGTGTTCAGTTTTTCCAGGGCTCTGCTTTTATTTGTTTATCCACACCCCCCATTCCATCTTTTCCTAAAATATGCCCCAAGACACTCACACATCACTACCTACAAACACAAAATCAAATACAACTTCTAAAGCATTTAAAGTCTTTTCAGTGGGGTTATAATCAGTGCTAAGTTGGATGCCTACACTCCTTACTAGTTTTAAAAATCCACCTTAATTAAAACAAAGCTTTACAATGGAACTTGAAATAACACAAAAAAGGTCTCCCTCTAAATTATTATTTTAGATATCTGTCTTTTAAAAATGCATGAGCCAGAAAACTAACTGTAAATTTAGAGATGGTAGCACTATCCATTGCAACTACCAGTTTGCATATTATTTAAACACACTCAAATATAAGTCAGAACACACTTATTTGAAGCATAATTCTCAAATTTCATCAATATGATTGCTGCTGTTGTTGCACTCTTCATTTTAATATATATTTATATATTAATATATATATATAATATATTTAATAACCTTGTGAGGTTTGCTTTCTCTGCCTGATTTTATTCTGAAGTTAGGAAATCTTGCTTGGTGAAGTGAGTTTGACAGGCACCACTGCCTTGGTGTGTGACTAATTTCCTCTTTCATTTACCTCTGCATATCTGTTCCCCATTTCAGATGCTGCCAGAGCAAAAGAATCCTAAAATCTTGGAAAGACAATCCAAAATAGTCATAAACAGAAATTCTCACACAAAATACTTTTTAAACTAGTTGTGATAGCTTAACCCAGATACTTTCATGGGAGATACTCCTAACATTTTAATAAATGTTTCAACTAAAAAGAATAATTTAATGCACCTCTGTCCCTTGACAAGGTACGATGCAGGGGTTGTGATCACTTCTAGTCCACCTTGCACAGTTTCTAAGGAAATAAAATACAAGGAATAAGATACAAGGAATAAGATCCTGCATCAGATTCTCCTTGGTAGGAGATTTAGGACTCTGCTGAAGCTTGGCAGCTGAGCACCTCCAGGTGCCCTCAGTGGAGAACTGTCCCTTTTTGGATTACAAAAAGGGACAGTTCACTGAGTGCCACTATGAAGAATCCTATTAGACATTTTTATTTCCCTTCTGGGCATTTTTATTTCCCTTCTCCTTTTCTTACTCCCTCTGTTTAAAGGGTTTTGAGATTAACCCCTCAGTTCTCTTCAAGCTGATACAAAACCCTTTTGTTCACACACCTGCATGGTGACAGCAACACCTCTCTTGCAATCATAAACCCATGAAAAGGCATTGAGTGAGATTATATCCTTGGAAAAGCCTTCCTGACAGTGGAAATAGTTGCTTTTCCACCCTGAAAAATCACTGTGGGTGCCCTGTCCCCACTCCCACCCCCAACAAGGGGATGGCCACGGGGATGATGAGGCAGAGGGACAAACCCCAGGGAAGTGGAGCCTCCCCAGATATCTGCACTATCTCCATGCACCAACCAATTACTTCAGTGTCAGCACTCTCATCTCTGCTGTGCCTGAGGAAATTTTTCACTGCTTTACAGGAGTTGTTACTGAACTGACAACACAGAGATATCTTAGATCTAGAGGATGGCTCCTGCCTCTCTACCCAGTTTGCTCATTTTCGAGCAGCACATCATTACTCAACTTGCAGCAACAACATTTAGACAGACAAATTAAATTGATTTTGATGTCAGGAGGTTTTAGCCTGGAGAATTTCACTGAACTTGGCCATCTGTTCCTTTCTCCAACTTCCTGCTGGGACTGACAATTATTAGTGGTTACTCTCCAGGCACAGAGCAAAGTCAGCTTGGTCTGCAGCAGGCAGAGGAGCAAATTCCAGCTACCCCACAGCTCTGACCCTGGAGAAAGGCAAAGAGCCCCCAGGAGGGTGAAGGAGTCCACAAACACACACCTCAGCTTTGAGACAATCACAGTTTGGCAGCAGGGAAAGAAACAACACCAAAACAAACCAGAATCAGTCTGGAAATGAATGTGCAGTCCAAGGACAGGGAATGAGGCCTGCAAAACAGAACATCTTCTGCAGAGATGATCTGAAAGGCACCAGCAGCTCCTGATATCAGCTGACAGAGTCAGCACTGCTCAAACAAGGCTGATCCAGAATCTCTAATTGTTTCTTTTAGGCTAGCAAGGCCACCACAACCTGCTTCAAAACTCAGATTTCCATACAATTTGGAGTTTAAGTCCAGGAGGACTTGAACATAGAGTTTCCCCTTGGACAGTGGCAGGCAGAAAAGAGGGGCTTGTGCATGCTCAGTGTTGGTTTTTTTTTGTTTTTTGTTGGTTTTTTTTGTTGTTGTTGTTCGTTTTTTTTTTTATTATCACTGAACATACAAACACAGAAAGCTCATATGGGGAGCCAGAACAGCATTAACACCCAGGGCAGCCCCTGGGGTTTATTTCTCTCTCCCAGTCCCACACAGTGAGAGGGAAGCAGGCTGGAGCACACCCTGGACCCTGGCATGTGCTGCAGAGGGATGAAATGTCACCTGCACCATCTCTCCCCTGGCCCTTGATCAGATCCATCCCTGCAAAAACCCTGCAGGTGACAGCTCATCTCTTTCCCCTCCATTTCCATGCTGCTGAGCATGAGAAATAGCTCCACACTCTGAGCTGCAACAGGCTGCAGGGAGTGAGGAGGAAAGAGAAATATGAACTGCAGAGGCTTCTGTGGAGCACAGGAAAATCTAATAGGAGCTGGGGATGTTTTCTGAAACCACACACTGCTCTAGGTTGAGGTAATTACTTTACTCAGATGCAGTTTTATTAACTTTTCCTGTCATCTACACTCTCATTACCAGCTAGGATTATGCATTCCTCTCCTTAATTCAGCTTCATTTCTAGAGAAATGGTAAATTGCACTTGGCTAACCTCACCTACGATTTTATTCCTTGTGGAAGACAGGTAGAGGTGAGGCACTCTGGAAAGAGACTCTGTATTTAAAGTATTTTCTGCAAAAAAAGCAGATGATGGATCAGCCTCTCTGGTTCTCCAGCACAGCACCTTTCTAAAGAGGCTGCTGAAGTCTTTTTCAGTGCACAGCACACATTAAACAAATCAAAGTGTGATGCTTGGCCACTTCCCCTCTCCCCAAACAGCAGCTGCACGTATCAAACAGTGAATGCAGATGGGAAGGAGACCTGAAAGGATGTATTTGTACTCATCCCAAAATACTTCAGTGCTTTAAAAATGCAGCCAGCAAGCTCAGAATGTGCTGAAGAGCAGATTGACCTATTGAAAACAAGGTTTATTTGGAATATATTAGCTGGGCATTCTGACCAATGGGAATGGCTTCATTTTGCTCTCAGTGCTCTAACGTGAGGCACAAACACAGGAATTTATTAGAAACATTCCAGCACAGAGTGGTCTCAGAGGAGCAATGACAGAAGTCAGGAAAAGCAGCCATGTCCTGGCAGGCACATCAAAGAGTAGCATTTGATCAAAAACCTAATAAAATCCCCTCTAAGGTCTCTGAAAGTCTTTTCTCAGCTCTGTAGACTGCCATGACAATCTCTTGCTGGGAATAAATCCATGTGAGCAGAGAAATGGTGGGACTGGGGCAACAGCTCAGCCATTTCATGCTTCCTGCACTGACTGAAGAAAAGTTTTCAGATAGAACCTACAAAAGCAGACTCCAGGATCACAGATCCAATGATTATTTGGTGTGGAAGGGTCCCTAAAGCTGGTGCACCTTACAGCATACATTAGCTGCTTGTTCTGTATTTTTTGCAGCTCAAAAACTTTCTATGCTCCAAATATTTCAAGGCCTAAAATGCAAAGCTGTTTCAAACCTCTAATCTTATTGCAACACTGTGAAAATCCTCTGTTTTTTCAGCTCCCACACCTCTGCTAGAGACACCTTCCTCTATCCCAGGGTGCTCCAAGCCCCATCCAGCCTGGCCCTGGACACTTCCAGGGATCCAGGGGCATCCTCAACTTTTCTGGGCAGCCTGTGCCAGATGATGATATAATATTGATTTTGTGGAAGGTTTTCCTGCTGACAGCTCTCCTACCCACTTCCTTCAATAATGTCTCAATTACTTCTAAAGTAATTAACTGTCACAGGGATGAATAAATCAGGCGTGAAACATCTGATTCAGAAAAACTGTTCTGTGTGAAAACCACAAAATTCCATTAAGGGATGAGCTCAGCCACAACCCTAACTGCATGGAGTATTCCTTAGCCACATGCAGCATTTAGATTTTAACTTAAGAACTGACCAAAACAATGGATTAAAATGTGATTTCAAAGCCATAAAAAATGGAGTATTTACTCCCACCCTCATACCCACATCATCTGCTTGTGGGGCTTTTTTTTTTTTTTTAACACAGGAAGATGACAAAAAGCATGACATCTTTTAAATATTAAAACATAGATCAACCTGTTCTGAAGAAATGACTTCAGGAAGCCTGTTTTAGAGGAAACAATCTTGAATTATCTTTCATTTAAGGCACTACAAAAGAGGTTGCCTTCAGGTTTTTGAGGAGCTTGCATTCAGAAAGGCAAACTTCTGTAAAAATATAAAAGTCAGTTTCATCAGAGCAAGAATAAAAAAACGAATATTAAAATCCCTAGTCAATTCAGAAAATTCTGATCAGAGCTGAATAGTTAGATAATTAAAGGAGCTTGTCATTTTTACCTCAGTATCCTCTGGTTTTGACAACATGAAATGACCTTGGTCACAAACACAAGGGCTGGGAGTGTTCTAAAGGCACAATGCTCCCAAAATTAACATCAGTGTCAGTATGAGGCAAGAAACTTTGCACTGCTTTTTCTCCTCAGTGCAAGGCTGTGTATTAATTCCCCAGCAAGCAGCACAGCACAATTTAACACCTGAGTCACAGAGAGCTCCTCCTCCTCCTCACATCCAATTTTCCACCTGAGTAGCTTTGTTCTGAGAATGTCCAGTGCTGTGACAGGAGTCAATATTATTAAGAAATTCCCTCTTCTCAGTGCTCCTCTCTTTGCATAACCCATCAGAAGGTTAAATCAAAATTCAGTTCTAATCACTGAATCCTGCTTGTATTTCAGGGCTAATTACTAAACCATCATTACCCAAAGTGGATCAGCACTCCTCCGAGGAGCTCCTCGTGCCTTCCAGGACCTTTGGGCCCCTGGTGTGTCTCCCACCAGCTCACTTCTCTGCCTGCCACCCTCGAGCTCTTTCTCTCATCCAGGCAGTCTGCAACACCCAGGGAAATAGAAGCAAAAGCTGAAATTCCTAGCAAGATTGACTTTATAACAAAAAGTACTGCAAACAGAGAGGGACAGCTCTAAAGAGTGAAGCCAATGTGTAATAATTTGTTTGGACAATAGTGGGTGAACTCTGACAATTGTACAGATTTTTAATTTTTCATTTTTGATTCTAGCCTGTGAATATCAGCTGCTCAAGAGGTAGGCAACTCAGGCCAGGGGCAGTGATGCCAAGAGGAGCACACCAGGCACAGGTTATGTCATGGTGGCATTGGCATTGTGTCCATGAGTGTTGGAGCCCTGGGCTCTGGGAATTCCAGGCTTTCTGTGCTGCCAGGCACTGACCCCCAGGCAAACCCTGCACTGACCTGAGGCCGTGGAGAAGGCTCCAAAATTGAGTGACAGCACTGGGACTGTGGGTGTGGGGTGTGAATAGCAGTGTGTGATAGCACAGGGTGGAAAACTCAGAGTTTAAGGGTTTAGAATACAGGAATAGATCTGTAAAGCAAGATGGGGTTTTAGGGCAGAGGCCAGTCCTGCTTTTTCACCTTCTCCTTCATGGTCTGGGTGGTGTTTTGTAATTGGGTAGGAAAGTCCTCATTGTGGGCCATGGGTGGTTGGGTATTGGGTTAAAAGTAAAAATAATTTAGTTGGACAATTTATCCTTAAAAGGCCTTGGAGAGAGAGAGAGATACATCTCCATTTTTAGTTTATTACCTGGAAGTGCTGCAGCACTCACAGTTTGTGAGACTGAAATGTGGATAAGAATAAACATCTGAGTCTGAACAAGAAATACCTGCCTCAAGCATTTAATCCTGACACAAAAAGGTAAAAGGCAGCACATGGGAAGGGTTTTCACCAGTTGCAATCTGCCAGATGTGGGTACCCTCTAAGCACTTGAATCACCCATACCTTGTCCTTCACTGCACATTACTCTGGGGTGCAGATGTGATCTCTCCCAGTTAATTCAAGTCACTCTGGAAAAATCCATCCCTCCTTTTGTATAAGCAGGGATCCTATATCAAGATGCTAGAAAGGTAAGGGAAAAAACCCTGAAAAAATGTGTATTCCCTGTTTCACCCATTTTTCCTTGGGAGGAAACAAAATAACTTGGACAGCCTCTCCAATCACCATGTGAAGGGGGATTATTTTAGCATCTGCCAATTGAATCCAAGGAGAATAATTTTGTTTGGGTTGTAGTTCTTACTTGTGAAAGGCTAACTTCAGCCAGTTTGCTTTCCAGGGGACATATTGGCTCTCACTCAATTTGCACTGATGTTTTGAGTAGTACCCAAGTGGAAAATAGAATTAACATGTTGAGTAAGCTTTATTCCTCTTTAATTTGTTATCACTGTCATTAGGAGTCTTTTATTTTACTTTGGTTAATTGTTAGAGGAACAGCAATAGAAATGTTATAAATCCACAAATCAATTGTTTCATGGTAGGGTTTTTTCCAAGGGATGAGTGAGGCTTTTCCATTTACCACAGAGGAGTTCAGAGTGCTGTAACCTGGAGGCTTTGCTCATTCAAACAAACCCAGTAACACCCTTGCCATTCAGAAAGGGACAGAAATGAAATTTCTATTCTGATGTAAGGGAATTAGCAAAGCTAATAAAAATTCTGAGCCAACTGCTGGGCACCAGGGAACAAAAATTTACACATGACAGTCAGGGGTGGTGGCAGAGACAGACAGGACACTCAGAGAGCTCTGGGAAAATCCCAGAAGGGTTCAAACATCAGCTCCTGGTGACCTGAAAGTCTCTGTGACCTTTTCTGTGCAGCCTCCCATGGGCAGCTCCACACAGCTCTGGCTCTTCCTCTCCTTCTTCTCTTCCTTCTGCAGCTCCAGCTGGCTCCTTCCTGTCCCCAGCACGGCCACCTCACCCTGCCTGTCCCCTGGACAAGCCCTCACCCTTCCTGTCCCCAGCACGGCCACCTCACCCTGCCTGTGCCCTGGACAAGGTCTCCCCTCTCTGTCCCTTGTCCCTCCTGTCCCTCCCTCCTCCCAGCAGGGCCAGCAGACCCCAAGTGCCCCCACCCAGCCCAGTCACTCTTTAGCACCCCCAGAGCTGGCAGGGCCGGGCTGTTCCACTCCTGAGGAATGAACAGAGCTGCAATATCTGCAATATCTTTAAATATCCTGTTAATAACTCCTGTGTGCCTGGTACCTCACCAGCAGGAAAGCTTCTCCTTCTGTCTTTGCTGCTCAACAACACCATTAAATTAGTTTTTACCAATACCACTTTTCTCTGTGAAGTTAATTATCAACCTATGAATTTAATATAAGGTCCAAAATTATATCAAACAGTATGTGTTTAAACTTTTACTAAGCTGGGAAAACTGAACCATCTTCAGGTTGCCATCCAGTTATACAAAAGCAATTCAAACTGGATGTTTTCTACACCTATTTAATCACGTAGGTCCTTCTGCAGATTTCTCTGCAGTGCTCACGACATTAAAAGCCAGATTTTCCCTCTAATTTCCCTTCCCATGTAATAAGGTATTTGTCTTTTAATTAGATGCCACTACTTCACCAGCTTCAACATCTGTCACTGCCTGGATAAACACAATAATGTGAAATGTCTTCGCCATTCCTTTCTAAGTTTGTGTATTCACATAAATGCCCACGGCTTGATTTTTTGTTGCCTTTGAAAACTCCTCAATGCTGTTACCATCCAGTTAATGCACGTAGTAAAAGCAGGAGCAAATTGAACCTCTGAACCAGGTTTCTAAAAACAAAGCCATCACTTTAGTCTTGACACAAGGATTTAGTTTCAGTCCCTGATCTTCCCCTCCTACCTGCTGCAGGCAGCCAGAGCCAGGCTGTGTCATTGCACACACCTCGGGGAACAAACACCGCTGCAATTTTCCCTTCAGGTAATTTAAACCAGGGACAGAAAGAGTCATTACTGCTGAAAACTTCAGGCACTATTAAACAGAGAGCAGAGAAACATCCTTGAAATAAAACTCTTCAAACCTTGCTAGCAGCCCACGTTTTCAGTTAGAAGCTGTATCTCCCAAACCAGCTCTCTGAATCCTCCGTGGAGCTTTACTGGGAACTGAGGCTTGGCTTGTCTCTGGATCACAGAAGCTGGGTCTGTCTCATTCCAGCACACCCCACAGGACACAACTCAGAAGGTCAAACTGAGGTGTACACACAAAAATCCTATTAAGAGACCCCAGCATGGTGCTCACTGAAGAGTCATTCAGCAAACAAGGACCAGAGGCTTCCAAGCTTGTCAGTCTTGCTTAGCTGCTCTCTGATGGGGAGAAGCAGCAAGATAATTTTACAGCTTAGCTAAACATTTAAAAGCACTGCAAAGGACAAGATTAAAAAAAAAACCAGCAAAAACCGCACCATATCATTAACATCTAAATAAGAAGTAGAGCTGTGAGCATCCATACCATTTTCAGGTGGGTTATTTATCTTCAGGTACACAGATTTGCAAGCAGAAGGCAGGCCAACCTTCAGGCTTTATCTGAATATTAAAAGAACTTCTATGAATCACTGGTCAATCTTAACTCCTCTGACTTTGGGCTAAGTATAATGCAAATTGCTTCAGCATGAATAGAGATTGATAACTGCTGGTTAAGGACACTCCTTGAGGAAAAGGTTAACTGTGGGATTAAACATTAAAAATTTCTGTCCAAGCAACGTTCCTCAGAAGTGATGGACTTCATTATTAAGCATGGCAAAAACATACTTTCCAAAAACCCCCCAAACCACTCCCATATACAAATTTACCTGACACTGCTAATACCTACCACGCAGCTTCCCTGCTTTTGCAAATGAAGACACCTTCCCATTAAATTTGTAACTGCCACCTGCAATCTGGGTCTGGAAAATCTTATCCTCTTGGAAAAAACACGTGCCTTTACCCCCAAATGGATTCATTTGCCCTTCACTGACTGCAAGTTTCACAAAATGAATTTATGAAGTGAATTAAGGCCCAAGGAAATGCATCAGAAAATTCAGGACCCTTAATCTGTTTAGGCTTGAAATTCCACATTGAGGAAGGCATCATAATTCCTTGTGTTTCTCCACGCATCTGACAACTGACCTGAAATTACATTTCTTTTTCCTTTATATCCTCCTAGATATGCATCACAGACCCAATCAGATTTTTTAATGTGCTCTGGGAGTTCTCAATTAGCAACAACAAGTTCCTCATACATTTCAAGGCCTGTGACAGCCCTTTGTCTGTATCTGCCTTGTTGCACCTGCATCCCCTTTCTGCTGTGCAAATCGAGCACGCTGCGAGCAGCAGTGGTTGCTGAAGCAAAAATTAGATTTGTACAGGGGTTGTTGCAGCTCTCAAGAATCAGCTGCAATCCAACATGTCAAATGAGAGGGTCAGGGAAAAGAGGTACAGCCTAGGATGGGACAGATGGAGACACCAGAAATAAGGGAATGCTGTCAGGGCACCTGAGAAGTTCAAACAAAATGGAAACCAACAAAAAAGCAGGAAAAATCCAAAGTCCAGAATCCAGAGATTCTCTGGGAAGGAGGCAGCAGCAAAGAGCTCTGTGGGTCATGTCAGATGAGAATCATAAGGTGGGGAGTGAGCAGTGGAGAGCAGCAGCCACCAGTGGGGTTTGCTTCTGCACCAAAAGCTGCATCTGTCCACAGCAGCACCAGGGAAGGGCAGGAGAACACAGACCTCTAAGAGAGGCAGGTCACTAAATGCCCCAAAGTTACAGAGATCTAACCCATAGGATAAATAATCTTGATACTGCTTAGTCGGGGAAAAGAAAAAAAGAAAATATTTTGTCACATAAGGCGTTGTAGCTAAAGAAATAAATCCTGTGAGATAAACTTAGACAAGGTGGTACAACAGACAAATGCTGTCACATCGTAGGTGAAATTCAGGCTCTCTACAACTTAGTTTTTTCTTTCTGTTCTCAACACAGGAGCACAAACTGAAGGAAGAAATTTAGGTCTGAAATTGTGACTACCCAATTGTTAGAACATATTTAAAAATTTAATGCACCAATGATTGATGAACAAGTTGTTCCTACCACATGGAGAACGAACAGTTTCCATAGCAGAATATCAGCCATTTCCACACTATTTAGTTTACTTATTTATAATTCAGCTACAGATTATTTGCATCTTTGGCTACATGGACCATGTGCCATAGTAAAAAAGGATCATGTTTGTATGAGGGATTATTCTCTCTCACTGGACAAATTCAAAGGCATTTCTACTCCAAAGAGTTACTTCCCACTTTTTTGCCTCAGATTCAATCATCAGAATCTCTTTCAGTGAGTATTTATTAATCCCGTTTCCTACAATATTTAATTCTTAGAGTTACAATTAGGAAATGTAAATAACTGATTGTGCTGTCAGATAAATCCCATACTGTTCAACTCCCATACTGTTCAAAGCCCCCTATAACTGATGGGTTATTTCCACAGGATACTCACTGTGAGACAGTCACCACTGGATCCATGTCCACTTGTGTGTTGGAGGTTCTTTGAAAATCCAGTGCCTTTATTAAATTACTCTCCTCAGGCTTTACATTAATGAAAGACTTTGCAGAACATTTTCCTTCTGGTGAGGTGATAAAAATATCCAAAACTTATATATGTCACCAAGCCAGACAAGTGTTAGCAGCTCACTGAGACACGTTTGTCACTGTAGAGCATTGCCACTTCTCAGACACCACTGGGAAATAAAACTTGCATCTTTCATTTCCTCTGTGTGTGCAACTGTCTCATTTTTAATGAAGTTTTTTATAATAAAGCCTATCCTGAGAATAGATAGGGTTTAGGAACTGTGGGGAGTCCCACTTGCATAAACTGAGGGATCTACCATCGGTACCTGAGCATTCCTGGTATGTGAGCTGAGCTCCTGAACGTCCACATGTTCATCAGGACACTGAAGGAGCCTAAAGGGAATTAAAATTAATCCCTACATGCACTGCCCCCTCCCTTGAAAAGCCAACCCTTAAGTGTGCAGTGTTTCTGTAAGAACCCAGACCAAACCCACCCTTCCAGCAACTGCTTTTTGTTTGTTGTTTTTTCCTAAAGCTGCTAAGACACAACTTCCACCCACCTATGCCCCAACAGGTTAGCAGAGAAAAAACTGTAGGCACAGATAAATGAGCCATCACAGGATACACAGAATTTCCAATTACACAGAACACAAGAGAAGCAGCAACTGCATTATATATCACACTGGGTTCATTTATTTAGACAAATGTGACCGAAACGTGTACAACTTTGAAACTGCAGAAAGTGTAACAAAAACACCGTCTTTGTTGCTGCAATCTTGTAGTTGGAATTCCAAAATGATTCCCATTGGGATTTTCCAGCTGCTGTTGAGGTGCACTGACACCTGATTTAGCTCCTTCTTTCATATAAAAATACTATACAAGGATTTTGCCAGCGGAAGAATAAAACATTATTGAGAGATCGTATTTATTGTGCCTTACAGCAAGAGTTTCAGCTCATTTTTTCTCACTTGGGTAACCCAAACCCATCTTTCTTGCTGTCCTCACACCACGTGAAGCAGCAGAATCTGGTTTGGTCCCAAATCTCAGTTCTAGGTAACTTTTCCACATTGTGTGCACACACACACCACAAACTCAGGAGTTTACCATGTTTGGGTATTTCAGAACAGTTATCAGCAGCCAAGTGCAGCATTTGAGTTGAACCCCTGGCAGCCATGGAGAGCTTCACTGGAGGCTGTAGGTCTGCTGGGTGTCCTTCACCGAGAGGGTGATGAAGAGGGACCGCGGATCCTTCCTGTTTTTGCGGACTGTGATCTTTCCTCTCAGGGCCTCTCCTGGAAAAACAAGAAGGGAATTGCTCTGGTTACAGCACTGAATCTCAGGGCCTCTCCTGGAAAAACAAGAAGGGAAATGCTCTGGTTACAGCACTGAATCACTGACAGTGATCACAGTGATCACAGTGACAGCCAAGTTGTCCATGTTGCATAAGAAGTTCTCAACTGAGCCTACAAAGATTGAAGTTTTTGAAGCTCTGGACAACAAACCCAAGTCAAACTGACTCAGTTAAACCTGGAGAGGTGCTGAGTTGTGGCTGATGCTTCACTTCTCAGAGGTTCACCAAAATTACTGATGTGCCAAATATCTCACTTGTGGCTGGGGAAAACTTCTATATCCCTTGGATATATTCACCATCTTGGACTAAAACCATGAAACCACAAAAGCATTCCTGCTGTAGGGGTCATGTGCTTTGTATTTGCACTGCATTTCATTTAAGGTCTGACCTGATGGGGGGTTTTTTGTCTGGCAGGAAACTGCCACAAAAATATTTGTGGCATTGCAAGTAGATACATTATTAACTGTAGGCTTTGTTTTATAGAGTGTCAGTGTCATAAAAGTTGACAGGTATGTCCTTCAGTTACACCCAGAGCAAATGCTTTGTACACAGAAGGAGAAAAACTGACCTCAATTTCTTTCCAGTCCTTACTAAGACCTCTCATTTAAGGAAGGTTTGTAAATTAGGAATATACAACCCACAAAATATAGACAGACACATTTGTAAATGTGCACATATAGGAATTCCAGTGCTGAGCCACCCCATCTCACCATTTTAAACCCAGAAGAGCTACATTGTCCCAGATGGTCCTGCTGAACACATTGCCCATCCACTCCCTGCTCTTGCACCAGGTCTCCCTTGGCCCACTCCTCTTCATCACTCACACCAGTCACATCCACTGCTGCTGCTCTGCTACCTCACTGCATCCATTTTCCAGCTGTTCAGCACTCACTGTGGTTGTAAAAGCCATTGTTAATGTCCTGCTAAGAAGCTTTCTCATTGCAAAAAATGAAAACAAACAGCATTTCCCAAACTAAGCTGGTTTCAAATCCAGGGAGCATTTTGGAGGTCTCCATTTGGCATAATTCTCAGTTGCATCCACAAGCAGTAAACTGACAGAAAGTACAAATTATAAATGCAGGACATTTTGTTAAAGGTTGCAGTGCAAATATCTAAGAAGGCTTATCAAGGATGACTGTAGTACCAAGGATCAGAAAGATCACTGCCAAGAAAATAAATTTTTGGTATTTTAGGTTTTTTTTTTTTCATCATGTAACAGTTTGCTGGAGATTCCACTACAACTCCTGTGCACCTTTGTTATTAGGAATCAAAAGATTGACATAATACAATGCAATTTGCAGAGAATTGTGCAAAGAAGTTCACAGATTATTCAGACAGGTTTGCCAGACAGAAGGACACGATAAAGAAAAAAGGGGCATTATAGTCTCACCCCAGCTAGGAAATCTAACCTGACTGGAACACACAGATTTTCAAAACTGCTTCAAAATGACCTATTTGATTTATTTTAACATCCTGCGATAACAATTCAGTAAGACTGAAGAGCCTCTGAGAACTAAGATTTCAATTAATCCATACTTTAATCTCCCCACTGAAAACCTTAAGACAAAACAAAAAATGAAGTAAAAACTTAAATATAATTTCATAAATAGCTGACTTCATAGAAGAGACCCCTCAGATTCTGTTTGTAGAGACAGTTGAGGACACAAAACGTTCCATTCATTTTCCCAGCTACTCCTTATGCTGTAAGCACACTAAATGTGCTTTTCTGAGCAGCCTCTTCAGGGCTGGAGCCAACAACAGCGGTGACCCAAAGGCACTTCTGAACAATTAATCAATGCCATGCAGATAGAGAATGACGGATGTTCCCCCTCCCCTGTCCTAGGAGCTGCCTGGAGGAAGCTGTCCCCGGGACTCAGCTGCATCACCTTGCTCTTATCACGCTCAGCTGAACCACACAGTGCCACTGCAGTTTGATTAGGACAAAACTGAATCCATTACCATCCCCTCCCCGTGTTTTATTATCTCCTGGGGAGGCTGGAAAATTTCCCCCAAATGGGAAAAGCAGGAGAATTCAGGGGAAGGGCTGTGTGTGCTTGGCTGGCACAGGAAAAAGGACATCCCTATGTCCCTATGTGTCCCTGTGTGACTCCCTGTCACACACTGCATGGCTCTGCAGTACCTGTGCTCTGGACGCTCCAATCACATCGTTTTGGGTCTGATTTTCACCACCAGTAAAACTGTGAGCAGCAGCATCTGTCACTTATGGCTGAGCAATACAATCACACATGGGGCCAGCCTGAAGCCTGTCAGCCAAGATATCTCTCTGCAGAGATCCTCCATCTCCAAGAGGGTTCAGGCCCAACAAATCATGGTTTTTCAGTCTATAAAGGATTTGATCAAAACCAAAAATTCTACAGAGACCCTTGCACGCATGTCCATAATATCCACATAAAGCCTGGAATGACTTCATGGCAATGAGCTTGTAATGTGAGGAACTACTCTGCCTTTCAGTACAGCTTGGTACTCACCCCTCTCTGATCCCAAAAAAAGACTCAAAGAGTACCAACAATCAAGGTCTTTCAGGTTTCCTTCTTTTCTTCCCCTTGAAGAGTTTTATGAAGCTGACAGTGGGACAAGTAAGAACACAGTACTCAAACCATTATTTATTCCGAGCACCATTAAAATTTAAGAATATTATGAAAGAGCTCACAGGAATTGTTTCAGAGAGCTGCTAGAAAACTGCAGTGGGCTTTGGGCTAAACACACTTAAACTACTGAACTGCAGGTGAAAAGTACCTTTAGAAATGCCCTACACTGTCAAGAACCACTGAGGGGACTTGTGCTTTCCCAGCCAGAAACCAGCACGGTTTAAAACTGCTCTGCACAACAAGGTTGTCCTTGCTGGCAGCTGACAAACTTCAGTTTCTTATTCTTCTGTTAAACTTCTAGTTTAAATAACTGCCCACTATCTAATGCAAAACCAAGCTCTAGCATGCAACAGAAAAAGCAGCAAGTCTCAAAAGGATTACTCTGGGCACCAAGTGGTTTCTGTAGACCACCCATCTTCTGACAATGGAAAACAAGACAAGACTGAAACAGTTTGTGGTAAGACCAGGAGCATTTCCCTTAAACTCAGGAACTTATCCTTAATCTTCCCATTCATCCTCTTAAACTGTGGGCACCTGATCTGTGCACAGAGTGCTGCCTTCCCCTCTGGCCACTTCCAGTCAATGTCCAGCCCAGTGTGATCCAACAAGCAGTTTCTGCTCTGAGCAGCAGCCACTGCCTTTTCCATCATCCATCTGTGACACCCTCCTGGGCTGGCTCATTTTATCAACTGTTTGCCAACTCCTTTCTGTTGCACCACTGTTCAACCCCTGCTGAAGCTCTCCTGAGCTTCTGTCCTCTCCATCATGCTCTGAGTGTACAGCCTTGTCCCAAGCCTTCTCTAAAAGCCTGAGAAAATCAGATTGTTGTTGCTGTTGGAAGCATATTCCCTTGCAGCTGCAGAGCTTGCAAAGGGAGGCACCCAGATGGCACATCTGTGCCATCAGTCTAGCCAAGTTTTCCTGGCTAAATGTGGGATTTCCATTATCTTTCAATGAGGCACAACAGCCATGAGAAGAGATTCCATTTAGTGCCCTGAAACACACACCTAAAAATGTTTCTGAGAAGTCAGCAGAATCATTTTAAAACAAATTTTGATAAATACCACCTAAGACTTGCCAGACTTAGTGTGCCCTCAAAATTCAGGTTTGAATATTTACCAGATTTTAAAAGCCAGCATCATTGCTGGAGGTGCCACTTGTAAATAAACCAGAGACAGACTTCTACAGACATCACGTTGCAGCTGTAGATAGGCAGAACAGACACTAAAATCTTAATTAGGAGCTAAATTATCCAACTGGGATGCACAATACTGAACTATTTCAGTATAGGATCAAAACACTCAGAGAGATTAATCGTGCCAGTGTTGTTTTCCTACTTTTAACAGTGCTGTCTAAGTAGACAAATCTACATTCTTTCAGTTTGTAAATTTACAAACAGCTTTCCAATTACAGAGAGTAGGCAGCTAAAGACAGTCAAGGATTTTCCAGGAGCTTATTCATGTGAGCTCTGCTCCAGCTCTGCTGTGCTAGCCCCTTTAACACCACACAAAAACAAATCAAGGTTTTATTTTCACTGCAAGGCAAGATGAAGAGCACACAGTGCTGACAATAGGCTGTTTTATTGCTAATAGAATTTGCCTGCATACAGAGCTGGGTTTTAACTTAATGCATTGCTACTGAATAGATTCTGTGGGCCCTTTAAAATAATTTTTGTAAGCATTTGATTTATTTAGCAGATTCTTAAGGCAACCAAATGAGGATGATGTAATTTTTTGTTTGCTTAGCAGGAATATTTCAACACAGAACAAAAGGAAGAGACTCATTTTTGGACCATTAAATAGACAAAGACATTGCTTTGGCATCTCAATTTCAATCTTCAAAGTAAAGACAAGTTCAAGCTATTAAAAGGGCTCCAAGAGGAGGTTCATACTCTGTAGGGAGTTTGCAATACATCACTGTTTGTCTGAGAAAACCCAGGATATATTGCTCCTTTCTCCAGTTTCTTTAATTTTCATTGCTTGCTAAACAGTTAAAGCACCTCCAACATGCTGATGCTATTTTGTTTTACTTGACTGAAAATCAGTTTCAAGTCTCTTGTCACAGTCTGTGAGGAAGAAAACTGGTTTTTCAGAACACATGAATAGTGAGAGGCTATCCCCCACTCACACATTAAAACTAAATGAAATGAACAGAAATTAGCCATTAAATATATCCATTTGCATATATCCATTATATACAAAGCCATCTACCACAGGTAGCAAGCTGAAACTCAGCGGCAAATTATCAGTATTAATTAGGTGTGGATTTTGTTGCCTCACTGGCCAGACCTTTGGAGGCAGAATGAACCTCTCCCATTTCATCCCAGAGATGTACAAACATGGTACAGAAATGTAAAAACTCATGGTACACGAGTGCAGGCTGCAGCAGGACCAGCAAAGGAGGCAGGATGAGCCCAGCACCCATCCTTGGGCTGGCAACTGCTTGATTCTGCTATCACTAGAATAGATCAAAACATCCAGTCCTTTTTATGGTTGAGGAAATAGATCTATTTTTACAACAAAATACCCTGGCATCAAACAGCTGAGAAAATTAGCTAGTTCACACTGCAGAACAAAACAATTTTGCCGTGGCATAAAGGAGCATTTTCCAGTTAAATACCCAGCAGCTCTGGCTATCTGTAAGCTCAACCTCTTTTACAGAGCAAAACCAAATCCAATCAGTGCTTTATAACCACTCCAGGCACGGCCCCAAAAGCTATAAAACATCTGATAAGGGACTTGCAGTCAGCCTTACTCTTCTACTTGGAACTAAAAATCTGAGGGAATAATTTTTTTTCACTGGGGAAAAAACAACCGCTGCCCTGCCTGAAAGATGCTTCCAAAACAAAACAAAAAAAAACCCATTTAAGATGTGTTTTCCACTAGCAAATTCTCCTTTCACAGCCTATTAAAGAGCCACAAGTGAACACCATCATGGTTACACTGGTCAGATTATTTTAAGACCCCATGTGCATTATTTCTGCTTATTTCTTGATATTTACTAAAAAAAGAAGAGCTAGAAAGAAACCTCACCAGAGAAATATTTAGAGTGAATAGTAACAGAATGATCAATCAGAACACAGAAGACAGAGCTTTAAACCAAAGTCTACACTTTGCATGCCCTGCAACAGCTTCTAAAAGAAATAAACTAAACCAAATCCATGCTGAGAATGCTGAGAAAATGGAAAGAGTGAAGAAACAAAAGCACTTTGGCTAACTACAAATTATCAAGATGAATATTCAAGTCACTATTTAGAGAAAGAAAAGAATATAAAAAAGGAAGATATAGAAATCTGTACTTATAACAGCATGTCTTGAGGAGAAAGATTTTTGGAACAATGAGAAGGATCAAAGTGAGAGGGAGTGGTTTTTCCAGAAAAATCATGTAAATTAACATACACTCCTATATAAACATCAGGAAACACCTTCTGCTTGATGGGCTTATTCATCAATGAGCAACAAATATCCCACAGAAATTAAGACTGGGATTACAAAAGAAAAGGAAATGACATCGGCAGTTTCTCTCAGAATATTCTCTAGCACTGGAAGCAAAAGGCAGACCCTAGATTTAAGTGGTAATTTCATCCAAGATACAAAACCAGACAGAATGGAAAAAGGATGGGAAAGGAGAACTCAAATAATTATGAAGAGAAGGAGACAGGCAGAAGAAAGAGAAACATGGCTGGAACAAGATTTGTAATGGGAACAATGCTAAGAAATACGAGCTAATAAAAGGAAGGAAGGAGTTACAGCACAAGGGATTTTGAAGGTTAAGCTGGCTGTGTTCACTGCTCCAGAGCACATTCTTCCTGCAGCTGCCTGCAGAAAGTCACCACACCTAGAGCACAACTCTGGGCTGGGGCACACCTCCCAGTAATTTCACCCAGCTGAAAAATGTCAAATGATCTCTGTAATATGAAATAATGTGCATATTTTAACAAATGTCAGTGCACTTAAAAAAAATTCACGCTGTGACATTGAGATTTAATGGGTAGCAGCAAGGAGATCTCAGTCAGCCTTGTCTAGAAAGAGAAGAGAACAGAAGCAAAGTACAAATGCACCAAAGCACTGGTGCACCCCAAGAAGTCACAGGACCTAAGAAACTGCAAATAAAATTGTTTAAGAATATAAAGTCAAAGCATGAAAGACAGAAATAATTTGTCAGACATCACAAACCTCAGTGCCTCTAGGAAAGAAGCTCCTGGTAAAACTGATTCATCACTGGGTGGGAGTTCAACAGTGGTGAGCAAAGATCGAGTGGCCACATGGAGACAAATAAAATAACAGCATAAAAATGTAACTACTTCCTTTCCTTGGATTATAAAAAGACTGTGAGAGTCTGAAAGAAAGTTCCACAGGAGTCAGAGGTTAGGATCTGTAATTCTTGACCTGTTGCATGTCCATCCCCTCTTGCATGACCATTCCATGAGGGTCATGGATATACTTGGGTCTATAAAGCAAGGAATATTTGATTACTTGAATCAAATGTGCTTTCAAGACTTCATAAATAGAACTAATTAAACCACTAACAAGCATCACTTTATAGACTTCAAAACCTCACCTCCACAGTTTATCATCTGCATTTTGCAAATCCCTGATGACAACAAAAACCTTTTTACTTGCATCAAATTCAAGGCAAAACTTATCACAGTACTTAACCACTTTATAAAAATTTACAGTGTATCAAACAAACCTATTCAACACTTCAATGGCTCCAGTTCATGGCTGTGAGTTCCTTAAAACTGTGTTTATTTTAGAGAGTAATCCCACCGTGGCAGATACAACCATACCCACGATCCATTTAAATACAGGACAGTTCAGGAGGGGTACAAGGAATCCTGTGCAATCACTTGACAAATGTGATACTTCAGAATATTAGCAATGTCAAAATTAGGAGAATATCAATAGCAGTGTTCTGGTCTTACATTTTTTTGCATCAGAAATGCTTTGATACAGAACTTTTCTCACCAAAATTCCAGTATGGAGCTATAAAAGTATAAGATATATGTCCACTTACAAACTACTTATGCATACATTTATGTTTAATTTTAAACAAGAATTTTGTACACAGAGAGTTCCCTGCTTTGATGAGAGGACAAATTCTTTCAACAGCAGCTGAAAGAGTTATTTACTATTTCTTTTGGAAACTTCTGTCATTTTTGTAGCATTTTATATTAAGTCTTAATGGTAACAGCACTGTAATACAACCATTGTTGCACCTAAACTGAATTTAAATGTACCTGCTTCTACAGGAATTGGCTTCTCCAGGAGAAAAATTGTCTGTTTCCAGTGTGTTTTGGTACTCTGGGGACCAGTTGAAAACAAGACCTGCAATGGGAGAGTTCAAGAGTTTGATTAAAAACAACCTTCTTGATATCACACCACATCAATCAATTACCAAACACAAATGCACATGCAGTCTTTGCTACAGCAAAATAGACTCACTGCCAAACACCTTGAGGCAAAATAAAATCCCTGTTTCTCAAAGACATTTTTGAAATGCAGAACCCCAAATACTCACCTTGTTGTGGCAGTTCTTCTCAAAAAATACATCAAAGTAACCAGCAATTGCCTATAAAGAAAGGTGAAAATGTAAATACGATAAAGGATTAATAGTGACATGAAGAATTCTGAGAGTCACATATGTAAATATTGCAATTTTTACTCCTTTTCAAGTGTTTACCAAGAGGAACAAGCTTAAATTGTGTGACTGAACAACCTGTGCCAGTTCCACACACCCTCACAGGGAAGAATTTCTTAGTAATATTAATAGATCTAAAATGTTCACACACAAAGCAGCATATTGACACTATTAGTCACTCAGTCTTTTAATGCTGGACTGCTTTTCTGACAAAAAAAAGGCTTGTGAGAGTCCCAGAAACCCAAATAAACAACTGGAAGATGTTAATAAAAACATGCACTTGTGTTTCAGCTGTGAAATCCTGTCCATGCTCACCTTTACCTGCTTCCTGCTGTCCTTTGAGAAGGCTAAAGCACATCAGAGCCTGGTGCCAAGGCAGTTGTGCTTTTCTGTGACATCAGCCTGAAGAATGGAGCTTCTGAGCTCAAAACAGAGCTTTTGAGCAAGCACGGGGAGCTGAAATTCCTCAGCTGGGGATTCCCTCCATCCCTGCTGTGGGAGGAAGGGACTGTGCCCACATCAGGGGCATTGCATCCCAACAAAGGATGTAGCAAGGCAATGATGGCAAGCCTGCTCCACGAAAACTCACTGCAAACAACCCACTGTAACCTCACTCTTACTGCACCAGGGGTTCTCTCCTAGTCCAGGACCAGCAAACTTGTTATTCTGAAAAGCTAAAAAGGCCACAGTATCTATAGCACACCCTTCATACAGATTCACACAAGTTAGTGATGGAAAAAGAAGTAAAACGTGCTTACAAAATTAGGGTATAGAGTTTTACCATTATGAAATATGTAATATGAATAAGTAACTGTGGTATTTTTCCTCTCCAGTCTAAATCCAGATGATGCCAACACAATGAAGAATAAATGTGTTAAAACAGTATAACTATGCTAAAGCACCTGCTTTTCAACAAAAGGCACTCCACAAAGCCTGGCAAGTTCCAAATTCCAACGTGGCTGAAGAGTTAAAATACAAAACAAACTCTGGAGACACTGAGAGCCCTTCATGACAAATGAGCTTTAGACAGTGGGAACAGTGACTCTTCCAGCCCTCTAGGACAGTCCTATCACTCAGTCTGAGACTCTCATTCCCAAGTGAATTAAAGCTTTGTCTCTAACATGCCTTTTGAGTAAAGATTGAGAAGGTTTTGACAAAGTTCTATTGACCCATCAGACCACTTTTATTGATGCACAATCTCTTCTGGACATTAGTTGGAGATCCAGCAAGTCATATAAAATATTTTTCAATCATCAGCTCAATACTGCTGCTATACTTACAAATAAGACCTAGGATGTGATTCCTGCAGGAAAACAGGGTTGTGACAACAAAAATACGTTAAGGAGAAAAACAAAATCCAGCTTCCAGAGAAAACAAGAGAATCAAGACCCTATCTTGGATCAAAAAGCCAAATGCTCCAGGCAGAGAGACCATAGCTAAGGTGGATGCAAGAATCCAAACACTTGGTCACAAGAGGTGACAGAAACACCCTGAGAAATGCTGCCCTAAAAAAGGCTCCTGAGAACCATTTTCTGGGGTCAAGTTCAGGTTGAAAAGAAACTCAGTTACAAGCAAAGAAAGTGGTCCCCGCTGCCTCCCCTGTGCTAAGCAAAAGAGGATATGTACATTTTGCAAATGACTAGATAAATAACTATTTTATTCTTTACAGTATCAGTGGATTCCCTATCTGAAACAACCTCACATGCTGACTTTGAATAGCCAATCCAGAGTAGTCATAATAATTATTACACATGACAAAGATTGCCTTAGTCAGAGCTCCAGGGATTATAGAAAACAAGAGCTCTACATTGATCCATTAATTTCTTCTTGTTATGTTCTAAAATGGATACATGTCCTTCAATATTGAACACTGAAATAATCATAAAAAAAAAAAAAAAAGAAAAAAACACCAAAACAAAACAAAACAAAACCAAAACAAAACAAAAACAAAACAAAAAACAAAAACAAACAAACAAACAAACAAAAAACCCAAACAAACAAAAAAAAACCAACACCAAAACCAGAAAAATATTATTGCTCGAGTTCCTGAGGATATGTTCCTGTCAACAGCTCTGGACACTCCCCAAAATTCTGTCAGCTGTGGAGGCACCCCAAAACTGAAACTCACTTCCTTGAGTTGTGTCAAGAGACAACCCCAGCCCTGTTTAGCTGAAAAGAAATTATAATTTTTATGTTAAATACATTGTGGGGAGAGCTTGACTGATGTTAACTGTAAGAGCACATATTGCAACTGAGAAATCTAATGAGTATCTTTCATTAACAGTTTTCAAAATGTTTTTGAGCCAACTAAAAGAACCAACCACACATACTTGGCTTGATGATTTTCTTCCTGAAATTGGTTACAACTATGTAATTTGTTTTTACCAACAGTGTGTTTAATCTCCAGCTCATATTTTAAACCTTTGGGAAAATGTGAAGCCTAATACAAAACCCAGTAGTCAGTGACAACCTGCAAAATTTGTCTAATATTCCCTATGACAGCTATTCTACAAGCCAATTACAGCTGAGGAAATACAGAAAGCAAAAAAAGCACTGAATCAATATATCCCACTCTGATGAACATAGCCTGTGGCTTACCCTTTTAAAGGAAGGAACTGAAAATGTTGAAACCTGCTGTTCAACACAGTTATTTGCATATATCCAGGGAATAATACCCATCTCAGCTATGTGCCAAAGCCTCCCAGTAACTCCAGCCTACATTAACTCCCTTTTCCTCTCCCTGATTTCATAGGAATTTTGTGAGATAGACTGCAAGTGTTTCCCTGTCAATAACACCACTTTGAAAGGCACTCAGTTTATCCAAATCAGATATCATTTTCATGAAGTTCAGTTTTATTTCTGAACAGACACCCCACAGGAGGTATTAAATTCACCAGCTGTTCTCAGGAAACTGGTTGTTTTGTGTGGTCTTCCATCGTTTGTCCTCCATATATTCTCATTCCAACACAATGCTATGCTTAAAATTTTCAATATATTGTTCTGAGATTTTCCTGCTTTTTGAGCTGTTCTGTCACATTTTGTCTGCTCCAGGCCAAAGGGATCTCAAACCAGCTACACAGATACCTACACTCCTTGCAAAGAGCAACCCCAGCCTTCCTAAAACCTGCCAGGTGATTCTGTAGAACAACACAAACATTTTGAGAGAGCAGAGAGGCTTCACAGAAAGGAATGGAGCTGGGGCAGGCTCTGAAGCACAAACCTGATGAGGAGGAGCTGAGGGTGTTTAGTCTGGGGAAAAAAGGAGGCTCAGAGGGGACATTCTCACTCTCTACAACTCCCTGAAAAGGGGCCTTGAGAAAATAGCCTCAAGTGGCACCAAGGGAATTTAGACTGGGTATTAGGGAAAATTTCTGCACTGAAAGGGCTGTCAGGTATGGAAAAGGCTGTGCAGGGAAGCAGTGGAGTGACCATCCCTGGAGTGATTTAAGTCATGTGAATGTGGCACCTGGGGATGTGGTTTAGTGCTGGGTTAGAGGCTGGACTCAGTGATCTAAAAGGTTTTTTCCAGTCTAAAGAATTGTATGTACAAATCTGGAAAAGAATTGAAGGGTACAAAGGCACAACACAGCTCTGATCATTTCTCCTCTCAGTGTTTTGCAAAAAGCTTGATACAAACCATTAGAATGTCTGCTTTTACGTGAAGCAGCAGGAGTCCAGAATATTCTGGGTTGCAAGCGACACACAAGGATCCCAAATCTAAAAACTGACACAAATCAAAGCTGAAATATGCCATTATAAAAAAATAGTTATAATATTGCTATATCTTCTTTTAAGGAACTTATACCTTCCCTTCTTTCTTTTTGTAACTTGGTGTTATATGCTGAAATGCTCAATTTTGTATCTTTTACGTTTAAGTGCATTTCAGAGAAACACTTCTGTAAAAGTGAAGGTCAAAATATTTTCCTTTCATTTCACTTTTGAAATCCCTTTCACTATCCCAAATTGCAGCAGCTGTAACTATCACAAGCATCTATTAAATATGCAATACTACAAAGAAAGAGATTTCCAGTGTTTACAACTTGAAGGAAGATTTGGTCCTCCCCTCTTATTGTGTAATTTATCACATGCAGCAAAATATAAGACAAAAAAATCACAACTGGCATAGTAGAAGCAATCACAGATGCATATTAAAATGAAATCTGGCTGGCCAGATTTTCATTAGAAGTGACATCTTTTTTACTAGAAGTCAAACTAAAGAAAAGGAACAAGCAAATAACTTTGCCATAAATTCTAAATGATGCTTTACAACTACTGACTACTGCCTTGGATTATTTTTCTTCTTCTTTATTTTTTTGGGTTTTTTTTTAAGCATAATGATAGGTGTTATTTCTCCTACTGCAATTTCTCTCATCTTTTTGCTACACTTTTGACAGCTCATTTACAGCTTCACCTACAACTAATCAGTAAAACTGTAAACCTTCTCTGGAAAAATCTTTCAAGTGCCAGTCTCCTGAATACCATGAAAGAGGAAATAAAAATAATGACTCTGAAAATGGTAATAAATAACCACAACTCCAGCCTGACACATGCTCCAGCCTGAAAAGACAGTAAATATTAGGAAGCACTACAAAAATATTATTCTTCCTGTTCTCAAATAACTTGCCAGGAGAAAATGTGAGCCATGAGGACAAAATCTCCAACCTCAAAACAAAGCCAATATATTTACCCAGGGAGCTAAGGTGGCTAAATAAGGAATGAAGGAAACATTAAGGATTAGATATACATTAATAGATGTCCATGACTGAGACTGCAGAGTAACATCCTACAAGACTCAACAAAGAGTTCATTCAACTAAGAACAAAATATTCCTCAAATTAAAATAGCAGCCACAGACTCCAACCCCACATTTTGATGAGGACTTCATGTAGGTCTTCATCCATGACTGAGGGTTTGTTTCTAAGGTGTCCATGCAAACACATGAAAAAACTGCAGGTCCTGCCAGTAAGATCCACTTGTCTTCAAACTGGTTTTCTTCCCTCCCAGCTAAATTATTTCAAGACTCTTTTTCTCCCCATTTATTTATGTAACATGTACCAAATACATTAAACCACAAAAAGCTTTAACATACAATAAATGAGTATTAGTACACATTATTTGCACCCTTCCACTCAGAGCCTTCAGCTGAAAAGCAAAGCAAAGTCTAAATTTTAATTCAAATACACCAGAATACTAAGGCTTTTTTATCCTGAAGAAAATGGCTGGCTGTTCATGCAGCATTTTAACAGGACAAAACAAATGACACTGCTCCATTCCTTATGAGAACCCAAAGGCAGCCCTACCAATTCACTTAGGAACGAGGAAATTAAAAATTATCATCATCACTATCACCTACAGCGAGTCATTTATCATTCCTGCTCTTCACTAGTATCATGTTCCAACAGTGAGTGGCTACAACAAATACAATTAGACAGCTGGCCACAGAAGTGGGAGATAATGTGCTTTTGATGGAGTTTATCCAAGCATGGAGATGGAATGTTTGTCATCCATGCAGCAGAGCTGCTGCGCTTTTATCACAGGGAAAAGAAACCCCTGGCAATTAAAACCCAGCAATTTCGTGGTTTAAAGATTAATAATCTGGACATCACTGCAGAGGAGGATACAGATAAGTAAAGAGATGAGAAGGACAAAACCTGCTTGCTAATATGGTACAGCAGTATTTCCTTTACTCAGGTATCAGGTACCCAAACCAGATCTCCAACTTCTAGCTTCAAAAATCAGATTTCTCACTTAAGATTGGAACCCAAGAGTCACAAGGTAACTTCTTGTTGGCTCCTAAGTGGAAGACTGGGTATTAACAAATGAAACTGCCTAACACTTAAGAAGAAAATTTTAACAAACAAGGCTTTTTTTCCTTAGTCAGAATAATTTTCTCTAGTCCACTCAACTTCCTTTTTCCTCCTGAAGGTTTTAATACATCAGTCACGTCCTCTAGTTCATTATCCTTCTTTTCCCCCCTTCCTCCCTCCCACTTTTTATACACATCCCCTGCTCTGTGACAAGATCTCCTGGGAGCAATGAAGAGATACTGCCATTTTCCTCTCCGGGGATATTGTTATTCAGCCAGGAAAGATCAACCTTGATGGACTCACAGGGGAAAGCTTGCAAACAAAAGAGCAAGTTTGTCAATTGATTTCTAGACTGAGGGTAATCACCATTATATTTTATCTCAAAAGCTCACACAGTGATCAACTCAGAACACAATTAATGGAGTATTTTTGTAGCAGCATCTACTAACTGATATTAGCCAGATGTCTCATTAAAATCGGCAGTGACAAACCCTAGCTCTTTATTAGGAAAATGCACTTCTGCAGGCTAATTAATTTTTTGTTGTTGTTGCTATTATCATTGTAGGACCAAGAAGTCAAGACAACTTGCAATAAAAGTGCTTGGGAACAATTTCATGTAATGATTCCATGCAACCGTTCCACGCTTTGAAAATCTTCAATCTTGGGAAACTAAAATAATGATAAATAAAATCAAAGCTAGGAAATGCTTCTGTGTGGCAAAGCATGTGAGGATTGCAGGAAAAATTAGCAGAAACAAATTCTCAGAAAAAAGTCTTAACTACCCCAGCCTGTCTCAGGAATTCTAAAAGACTAAGCAGCACAAACCAAGGTATATTTGAAATGTTTACTTTTGCTCAATCTTTTTGTATTTCTTATGTGTATTAGAATTTTTTTTTGGAAGACTTATAAATTTTCTTGAACATCTAGACGAAAAAAACTATTAAGAGCCTTAACAATTTTTTAAGGCTCAATGTATTACAGGAGCATCTGCAGTACCCTCAAGATGCACCTACAGTAAGACATGAGGCTCATCTCTTACCAACATGACTTAATACTCTGCTAGGGGGTTTTTTGGTCCCATAGAAATACAAGAGTAGTTTCAAATAGGTGGAAGGACAAACAAATCAGATGTGTCAATGCTATGCTCTCAGTTTTGTGACCTCCTCAGTTTCTCTATTTTACACAGGCTCACCATGATGGGTGGACATTGATGTCCCTGGTACTTTGATCCAAAAAAGGACTTAAAAACAAGATGTCCCAAATCTAGAAACTGACACAAATCAAAGCTGAAATATTTGATTATAAAAGACTAGCTATAATATTGTTATATCTTTATTTAAGGAACTTATACCTTCCCTTTTTTTTGCAATTGTTGGTGTTTTATGCTGATGGTAACATTGCTCTATCAGCTGTGTTGATGGCAACACCAGGAATAAAACAACCAAAGCTGCTTCCACACTTCCATGGCTGAGGGAAAGCTGCTTGGAAATGAAATGCAAGCATATGAGGATGGATTTCCAAACTGCTATTTTTGTGGAATGTTTTTTTTAATACAGCAAAGATATTTTAAAATGTTCATATTTTAAAAATCCCAAGAGACAAGTACAAAACCCTAGAATTTTGGGAAATGTAGGCAACCTTCTCTTTTTGTGCAGAAAAAGAAAAGCCAGTAGAACAACAAAACATATGCAAACAAGGAAAACATCAAATAATACTTTCAAAAGACAAATTACAATCTTAAAGCATCTCCTCAAAAATTTCAACATAAATAATGGACTTTTCTTGTTCATTTACTGCAAGGTTAGGCAGCCTGATATGATGGATGAACTGTCAACCCTCAGCTAAACTTCTCCAATCCATCATAGAAACTGTGGAAATTTCACTCAAAGTGTCAATAAACCTAAGTGATGAAGTGCAGAATACTTTGCAGCATTCTGATCATTTTTTAGAACCTGCATTTGCTGCAAAATTTCAGAAGCACTGCTCTTCCCCCACATGCCTCCCCTTCTTCTTGGAAGTCACAAAATGCAGGTCTACATCTTGATTTATATGCCAATGATGCCACAGAATCACAGAACAGAAATGAAGTTTTTGTAAGAGCCTAGTGCTGGGGAAAACAATGTTTATAAAATAAGCTATTTTACTTTACCCAGACATCAGAAAGATGGCCAATATTCTGTAAAGATTTCTGTTTAGTCAGTTATTCAAATGTGGCCATATTAAGAAAATTAAACCAGGGCTGCAGTGGAGCTTGATCTCAAATCAAACATGACCCTGAGACAACTGGAATTATCCTATGATACCTTGAAACAGGAGGGCTTTTATTTATATGCACAGTAAAATACAAAGATTTCCATTTAATAAACTCAAAAACGTTACTGTGCATTCACCTAATTTGGTGATAACTGACAAATAAATATAAAATATTTGTACACACCTACTAATAAAAAATGATAATGATTTAAACTATATACATGGGAAAAATTCACCTTGTGGTAACAACCAACTCTTATGCAACTGATGCAGGCATTCAAGGTTTTGTTATCAGTTTAAGCAGTGTCTATCACACAGAAATATATTCCTTGTGTCTGTCAGGGGAAGCCTGCAGCTCCCCTTTGTATACTTGTGCAAAAGCCAAATAAATCAGCTGCAGCAGAATTTATTTCAATATATCAGATGTAAGCTAAAAATTACCCCTTTACACTCAAGTTTGTGATGTGACTTAAGCAGAAAGCTCAGAGAAGTTGCATAATACTTCAAGGGCAAAATTTTCAGTTTTCACTACTGATTTCAGAGCATAATGCTCTTTTTGTCAAGTTTGATGATGGTATTTTAATAAATTGGGAGAAAGCACTTTTAATTTTATTGAATACAGAAGCAAATTACTGACATTAGTGTAAAAATTAGGCAATGCTGCTTTTGCTAACAGTAGTGTTTGAAAGCTCGATGCAGTACCTAGGCAAGTTAACACTGGATTTTCTAGTATTTCAGAAAATGGGCTGGAAAAGAAAACAGCAAGATCCCAGGGCTAAGAACCCTTCCTTTTCCTCCCCTACCTGCCTTAGCCCACAAAACCATCCCTGGAATTTTAGCTCCGTCTCCCTTTACAGCAAGGGCTCATTTGACACCTCTGTACTGCAGAAATGAATATTTCCAGGCAAGGACTGATGATAAATGAAGGGTAATTAATGGATCAGCTCTCAGTCCAATGCAATCCTGACCATGTATGAAGGAACTGAAGCTGTCTTACCGTGCACTGTGTGCTCGTGGTAATGCTCAGGGTGAAATCTGAGGAGAACTCCAGGTCTGCAGTGGATGCAGAATTACAGTCAATATGCTGTCAAAAAGGACAATTAAATTCTGTCAGTGACAGTGAAGAATGTCAATTAAGATCTCCCTTCAGAGGAAGGTTGTTCAGTTGTTCTCATTATGAGGTAACTTTTATAACACAATACTATTTCAGCTTTGCAAAAGAATGGGAGGGAAGAGACTAAAAAACCACCTAATCCCATGTGACACAACACCTGAAACTCCTCTTCCTCACAGACACTTGGAGCAGTAGTGGTATGGAATTACACAGAGCAGCTCATTCTGGACAGGAAAGTTATTTCTTGGTGGCAGCTGGCCCTTGTTTCCAAAGGCACCTTGTCCTGTTTTACCCCTTGTTCATGCAGTCACATGGTAAACCACAGCATCAAACTGCTATGGGTTAAAAGAGAGGCTGAATTTGGTTTGCTGGACTGGCTTTGTGCCCATCACAGAATAACTGAGGCTCAAAGAGACTCCTGGAGAAGCCCCTTGGCAGTGTCTCCCTGGCCTCACTCCAGGACAGACACTCCTGCACTGGGGAAGCTGAGACTGGACACAGCACCCCAAAGCTCATCTCCCTGGGGTGCAGGAGAAGATGCATCTCCTGAGCCGCTGGTGACAAGCCTTAGGAGGCTGCTGGCTGCTCCTGACACACAGAGGTCTGTGTTACTGACCCATGGTCAGCTTGGTGCCAGCCACAACCCCCAAATTCCTCCCTGCAATGCTGACTTCTGCACCCAGTTTGTGGGGCCAGCACAGGAGAGGCAGGAGCTGCTGCAGTGAGCCCAGAGGAGGCACCAGGGCAATGCAGCTCCTCTCTGTGAGGAGGGGCTGAGGGAACTGGGACTGGGCAGCCTGGAGAGGAAAAGGCTTTGGGGTGACCCAGCTGTGCCTCCAGCACCTGAAGGGAACCTACAAGAAGGATGGAAAAAGAGTTTTTCAAAGAGCAGGGAGTGACAGGGCAAGGGGAATGGATTCAAACTAAAAGCAGCAGGTTTGGATTTGGTATCAGGAAGAAATTCTGGCACAGGCTGCCCAGGGAAGCTGTGGCTGCCCCATCCCTGGAATTGTCCAAGGCTGGAGTGGAGGGAGCTCTAAGCACCCTGGGACAGTGGAAGGTGTCCCTGCCACATGGGGAGTTGGAACTGGATCATCTTTAACCCAAAGCCTTGTATGAGTTTTCCTGCTGCCTTGTCTTTCTTTAGGGAATGTTTTCCTTCCTGAAAAGTTACATTATGAACTATATAGAACAAGCAGCTCACCTGATGTGAGCAAACACACCAAAGTACCTTCTGTAATAATCATAATGATGAATGGGAACATTTTTAAACTTTCTCTACAAAATACAATCCATTTGTTCTGTGGGATAGCTATTGATTAAAACAATTTACCTATAATGCCACTGTTCCTCAACTCATTAATTTTACTACTTTGTACTGTAACTCCAGCAAACAAGCACATGCATTGATTTTAAGTTATTTTAAAAACCATGATGGCTAAATGAGAACAAATGAGTATAAAATCATTCAGCACAACAGTTATGCTACGTGCTGCACAGTGGCAAAATTTGGTAAGCCCCAAAATCTAGCTAGATTTTGAGCTAGACAGTGACTGCTCATGCCAGCATGGATTAGAAAGGGACATGCATGCACTGTTACCAGTAGAGCACTGCCACAGTAAATTTGGCTTTGGATAGAAGAAATCACAGAACAGAACAGTCTAAATATGGGAAAATTACCTAACTCAAAGTTGGTAAAAAAAGCAATTAATACAAACCTTCCAGTCTTAGCAGCAAAAATCTAACTGCAGTTTTTTAATTCTGAAGATGTCAAAGTTTGTGTGTGCCATGTGAATTTTTGCCCCTCTTCCACAAGACCTGGCTCCTAAGCTTTAAGCAACCTGTGACACCTTTTATTTGGTACCTTAATGACTCTGGCTGGAGATATCAGAGTGTTGGGATCCAGCACCTCCACGAGAGCTTCTGGAATGACAGCCTTCTTCATGCAGGACATGTCAAAGCCATACACATCCTCCCAGAAAAGCAGCTTGTCCTCGTGTTTGTTCATGTCCCCAACAGCCACCAGACTGATGGTGCACAGGTCAGGATAAACTGTAACAACACAAACACAGCAGGGAAATTTTATTTCACACGCACAGAGGACATTTTTTCTCTTTTGTCTAAAAGTTATTAACATCTCAAAAGAATCCTATTCATAACAAAACATCTTTGTAGCTGAATCCCACTACCAGGAAATGAATGGAAACTCGATGTATGAAGAAAATAATCTGTAATAGCCTCTTCTGGCTTCTATACAGAGACTAACCTAAAATCTATGTCACAACTGTAGACAGACACCCACACAGAAATTCAGGCAAGGGCTTTGCAATAACATAGAATCTCTGTGAAAACACCTTATTTTCACAAAAGAGCATATATTCTTATCCTAGAGTTTTATTCCTGTTTGCTATCAGCTCTGTCTGATTCTTACCTTACAACCTCAAAAATTATAGTCCGGGTATAACTGCAAATAACCACTTTTTTCTCCCACTCTCAGGATAGAGCTATCATTTTACACTGTTTGCACATTTCTGCTTTTCCTTCTCCCAAGAAAATCTTCAGAGCAAGTAACTATTTACAGCTCTTACAAACAGTAGTGCCAGACTGACATTTGCCTTTTTAACAGCTGCCAACAAAGTCAGTCAATCTCTTGGCAAGCTCAACTGACTGGAAAACCCACAAAGAACAGCTGCTATGTACATGGCTCTCTATAACCCTAACTAACAGCAGAAGCAGCTCAATTTATATTTAGCTAGGTTTCTTTTCGCAAAGAAATTCCCATGTTCTGTTCTTCAGAGTTTTAAAGCCTCTAAAGCCATAATCACTGAATTCTTGACCTGATTTCAGAGCAAAATGTCAACTAAAACACCCTATTTGATTTAATTTGATATTAATACATGAAAGGGGCAGTGTTAATACAACTGAAGCCAAGTTTCTCTCTTCTCCACAAAATCTGGTGGACTGTAAAATTAATTTTATCTTCAGCTCTGCTTGAAATTATAGTTTATCAAAAAGAATTAATCATTGGTATAGCATGGTAGGTCAGAAAAGCACTGTTTTCTACCTTGCAAAATATTGAAGATAGAGGCAGCAAATTGAAAGTAGACCTTACACGTAGTGAGAATAGTTTTAGGCCAAAGGAAATATTCTTATAAATAGTGATTGTAATGAATAACCTTCTCTAGATAAGTTTTTTTTTTTGTTCTATAAAGACAGTGAAGTAAGCACACTGACATTTTTCTCACCTGCTGACTGTTTAAAGCAGAATAAATAAATATCAGCAAGCTTAAATTGGAATCCCACTGGTAAACTCTCATCACCCCTACTTTGCAGCTGAGGAAATGGGAGCAGAAGGCATCTCCAGGAAGAGCCTACAATTAACTCAGCAGCACAAAGACAGTTTGATGAGAATCCAAACAGGAGGACAGTGAAATTCTTCTGTCCAAAACACATCCCTTGGTTCACACAGGCACAGAACATCTCCAGCCTGTGGTGGGGGTATCTGCAGGTGTTTGTCCAAGCTCTCCTACTGCTGTTCCAAAAATTAAAAGACACTGTGATACAGGCCAAAAAAGAGCCTTTGGGGGTTTATTTTTTAGGGGCATGGGTTTCATAGGATGCAAAAGTATGGTGAGAAGAGAGATGAAAAGACTGGTAGTCTCTGGGCTACTACAACCTGGTTGTTGTAGTGCCACTGGAAATGAAAATTAAACCCACAACAAAATGTGATCAACTACTTTATAAACTTCCTTCCTCTGACTAGCCCAAATATCTGGGACATTCTGTAAACCAAAGAGAAATTTAATCACCTCTATCAAGCATAAAACATTTGAACTGGATCATAATCTGTTTTTATTATATCTTTGTTCTCACAGCAAATCCTTAAATCAGCAGTGGAACTCATGATCAATTATACAATGTGCTTAAGAACATGGGAAAATGTATACACAAAATGCTCCAATTTAATCTGCATTTTGACTATTAATAGCAGGAAAAACAGACAATGCCTATCCAGACTTCACAAAAAGAAATCTGTGTTCCACCAACAGGGCTCAGGCAGAAGACTCCAGTGGTACAATAATTTACAGACCCATCCACGTCTTATGCACCGTACTGAGATTTGACTGAAAATGTAAGCAGTGTAATCTGAATATCAGCCTAAATCACCTACGCACCGTGGAGTTTTGTACATATTTAAAAGCACCTGCATGAAGCTGCATTTGCTATTTCCCCATTACCCTTGATTTCCCTGGAAATCCTCTGCTCTTACCGTAACTCTTGCCTGTGCAGTCGTGACAGGCCTGTCATTTTTTTCCCCATTAAGCCCATAATTCAGTAATTATTCCTTTTTGCAGGTGAAAGGAGCACAGAGGTGATTGGACACCATCACACGCTCCTCAGAGCTCTCCCAAATTCTCTGCTTTGACCATCTGTGTCCTTCTCGACTGGGTGCCCACGAGCCATCCGTCACCGCAGCAGCCCATGGGGTGGGGACCACACGGGGGGAAATCCTCCAGCCCTCAGCTGCTGGAGTCCAGGACATCCCTGTGCCACCCTGGAGGGTTTGGAGACCAGACAGGGGGTCTGGGACCTGTCCAAGAGGGTCTGGGATCTGCCCAAGGGGGTCCGGGATCTGCCCAAGGGGGGTCTGGGATCTGCCCAAGGGGGGTCTGGGATCTGCCCAAGGGGGGTCTGGGATCTGCACAAGGGGGTCTGGGATCTGCCCAAGGGGCTCAGCCAGCCTCCCACAGAGCCCAGGAGGACACTGCCTCTGATCCCTGGCCATGGGAGTGAAAGCCCACAGTGTATGAAGAATCACAAGCTGAGAGAATTCAAAATAAGTAGTAGTTAGTCTATCACAGAGTGTAAATATAGAATTTAGGATTTTTAGTGTGTGGATTTGAAGAGGCAAGATGGAGGAATTGGGGAGTGGTCCTATCCTCCTTGTTCTTGTTCTTATCCCCCATTTCCTGCTGAGTTGTATCACAAGGATTGGTTTAGAGTAGAAATGACATGTTAACATAGGTACTAAGCATTGGTAAAATTCTGTAAATAAAAAGTTCGTTGTGGATGGTGGTTGGGTCAGAGAAATGGTACAAAGGGTCAAGGACCTTCTGATCTGCCCCAGTCTGCCGCATGTCCTGCTCTGCTGGGGATGCCTGGCAGAGCTGAGACAGAACTGAGAATAAAGAAGAATAAACTACCCTGGAAACATGCACTGGCAGACTCAGCTTGTTGTCTCTGGCTCTGGTGTGAGACCTTTTGGGCAAGAGAAGCTTGAAAGCCTGATTACCTCAGGGAACAGCAACCCTGAGACTCAGCAATGCCTCCCGGAGGCTGAGGGGAGGACAGCAACCTCACAGAAATACACAGAAATAACTCCAGGTGAGGACCAACACCGTTTTGATGTGAAAGAGCATTGTGTTTGGGAGTGTATTATGTTTTGAATGACATCTTCCTTAACTTTGTCACCCCTCAACAATGCGAACTGGGCTCAAGTGTGTGAAAAAATCTATACTTGAGCAAGAGCTCTACAGAACAAACAGATGGGCCCTGAGCAGCAAATAAATTCCCAAATAAAGCTATGCTATAGTGTACACATTACCCTGGACAGTTTGGCAAAATCCACTCCATGCCAATAGGCTGAGCTGGAGTAATGACGATCTGACTGACTGAACACGTATCTGGAAATTTGGATTCTACTCCTGGTTCAATCACCGAAATTGCAGCTGCTGCTATTGCTTTTTGCAGCTTCCAAACATTCTCTGTAATAATGATCTTGGGCTCAATAGTACCAGGTGGCTTTAGACAAAATGAAGCAGATTCAGAAGCATTTCTGTGGTCAGGCTTCACCTCAGAGTGAACTCTTGGTTGTGGCTCAGCTGGATTTGGGTGTGCAGTTCAGCTGCACTGCAGCAGAGCCTGTGCTGCTGAGCACCCTTCTCATGGAGCCAGGGCACAGCCATTCACCTGCTGGGCAAGCTGGCACAGCAGCAGGGACTGCAAGCACCTCAGTGAAACTGCTGACAGAACTGAAAATCCCATCAGTGCCTGTGCAACACTCTGTGCCTTGCCAAGAATCAAAGAGGGGCCCAAGAGCATTGTCAGACCCCAAAGGATGAGGGCACCTCAGAATCAGGAAACCCCAGCTCTCAAAGGAATCCCTGGGGGTTACAAACCTGCCAAAAAGACAGTTTAAACTGAGGCTGGAAATTTCTGGCCCTTTTCAGAAGTAGTAGCTAAACATAAAATGATTCTTGATGATTTTAGGGAATGTCCCTGGACTTAATTGTATTGCAGTGTACAATTATCAGCAGACATCTAGACAGAGCACACACCTCTGTTCCTGATGTGGCTGGACTATTCTCCATTATTGAAAACAAAACCCCTCTTATTCTGTCACGTTACATAAGTGGTTACAAAATACTCTAAGGCATCTCTTGCTTGTATCTTCAGCTTTGTGAACAACTGCACCGACCCCATTTTTCCTGCTGCACTCTGTAGTGTACAACAGCTCACTGCAACCAGAGGGAAGCACTGCAGCAAGCTCTGTGACACAGTCATTAATCCAATCATTAGGTCAGTGTGGTAAAACTGTGTGCATGGTTAGTACAAAAGGGGGAAAAAAACCCAGACTGATGACTGTGATTGAAGAGGTCAATATGAAATACAATACTGACAAAGGAATTAAGCACGTGCAGAACTCGTGCACAAAACTGCAGCACATGAGGAATAAATGTTTACAGGCATTTAAACATTGCTAAAGATGACACTAAGCTACTTAAATGGGTAAACGAACTCTACTTCAAAGCAAACCCTTTTGTTTTGTCATATCCCTACCCTCAAGCCATAAAAATAAAGACGTTATTATCACCAGGATAAATACGCTGAACTGGAGCAGTGTTAATTCCATTAATTATTTCATGTGTTTGAAATTATGTCCTCCCCACACAGCTTCCCTCCTATCTACTTTTCCTCTAACCCACAGTAGCTTACTCAAACAGTATCACACCTTACAGGGTAAAACTCACTTTCCTCTGTTCATAGTTATGCAGAAGCTTGGATTTCAGGAAGGGAAAACAAATGCCCACATGTGTGGGAAGAATTAGGGAGGAAAAATTTAATCTGTACTTAAGAATAAATAAGCTCCTCTATTCTTAAAAACACCATTAACTTGAGACCTTGGTAACCCAGATAATGTTCTTCTACTGCCCATACAGTGAATTAATGCCTTCAAGTTCCTACTAATGGAAACATTTTTCACTGAGACTGGCAACTTTCTCAGCCATGCATAGCTTATTCTAAGTCTCTGAGTTCATTGAGCTTCCCCTCAGAGCTAAATTTATGAAAAGAATTGAGCACCAACCTGAGCCTCCCTCTGCCAGGTACTTGTCCTTTGCATAGATGACAGAATCCAGCATTGCCTCGAAGAGAAGGAAATAACCCTGTTTATAGAAAAGGGAAAGAATTCAGAAATCATTGTGTTTCTTAGAATTAGTCATTTTACAGATAGGCTTTATCAACATAGTTTAAGAACATTATAAGCTCATACACCCAGAGAGTTTCTCAACAACAGCACTGTCACTTCAAAACTTATTATATAAAATATCACCTTTAATTTCCCAACTGCAAGTATGTAGCACACAGAGGAAATCAGTATGCCATCTACACCAATAGTTACCCAACAAGAGTCCTACAACATCAAAAGACATCGAATTCAGCTCAAAGCTAGTGAAAAGCTGCAGGTATTGATTTTTCAGTAATAACTGTGAGGTTCCAAGAAAAACAAATGATAAAAAAAATCCCTTCTCCTTCAGATCTGCAAGTAACACTGAAATTCTTGTCAGAGCAAGGCCAAATGCAATGCATCTTTGCTCTTCATATTTGCAACCCCGTGGTGCCCTGCATCACCCTGGGCAGTGCTCACTAACAGGGTGGAAATAAATCACACACCAAACATGGCTTCTCTGGGTGTTCTACATCATTTAGCAGCACTTGGACTTGCAACATTTCCAGCATAATAATGGTTACAACTAGATTTGTGTAGGGCTTTTTTGGAATTCATTTTATGGCCAGTTAATCACACTGCCATTGGTGTTTAGAATAACTTATTGTAAACTTGCGTTAGTCATTTGCTGAAACAGGGAAACATTACTTATTTAAACATGTGAGATATTAAAACACTCAAATAATAATATTAAATAAAAGTAACATTTTATGGAGAACATCCATTCTCTCAACTACTTCTAAACAAACTGCACATTTAGGAGAAATACAGCCCTTTGTTTTCCAATTGATATACTGATTTAATACCTTTTCTGACCTCTCAGTTTGAGCATCACTGTTACTCAATACTATTAACATATTTCACGTACATTCTCACAACACCAAATCAATTAATACAAACACCAACAAAGATTTTGGATTTTCATTTAACAACCTACTTTTCATTTTCCTTAAAACACAGCTTAGCCACATGGCAAGAACAAAATGGATGACTGAAGTCCAGACTTGGGAGCTGCAGTCCTACAAGGCCAGCCTGCAGTCATTTACCAAAGGAAGCTGCACCAGGGAAGTTTCAGATTGGATGTTAGGAATAAGTTTCTTCACTGAAATGGTTCCCAAGCACTGGAACAGGCTTGCCCAGGGCAGCCCTGGAAGGATTTAAAGATCATGTGGATGTGACACTTGGGGATGTGGTTTAGTGCTGGACTTTGAAGGGCTGGTTGGACACAATGATCTTAAAAAAATGCTTGAAGTTCAGAATTGCTTATAAATGCTATTTTCAGCATTCAGAACAAAAGCCAAAATTGAAAACCTCAGAAGTTTGAAGCATGACATATCTGTACTCAAGGAGAACAAAGTGAGTAAACAACAGCCACGTCCTCTTCTCAAGCTGTTTCTTCCAGTAACAGCGCTCCACTGGAAACTTTTCTTCCCAATCTTGCCTGTTCCTCTACTTTACTGCCCAACTTCTGTACATCCTAGGATAAGCCCCAGAAGGAAAATTGCTTTGTGAGCAGTAGAGCTATTGGGAAGCTTTGCTGAACAGCTGAATAGGCCAGGAGGAGCTCTGTTTGCATCAGGCAGGGATAATTTGTGCCCACAGCAAGCCAAAAGCACAGCATGAAACCACAGCGCCCTTTTTTTGTCCTGTTACTTAATAATAGAATATGTTTACCTCACAAGAAGTATTTTTAGATGCCTTTAACTGAAAATGAGTTGTTTTCCCAGTATTTTAAAGGTAGCCTCTAGGACATATTGAAGACTAGTCACTAGCTGGAGTGAGTAACTCACAATGTGACATCTTTATGGATCAGCTCTTCACTTCCCTCTTTCTGCCCACTAACTCTGCCTGCCAGCTGGAAGACACACAGGAGAACACAGAAAAATTCTCACCATCCTTTCCCTGACCTTTCCACTCTGGCACTGCTGGTTCTCTCCCCACTCCCAGTTCTCTCCCCCACAATTCATTATAGCATTCCTGCAAGTCACATAAACCATCAATGGCATAAACTGAATTAAAGAATCCACTACTCACACCCAAATATTTTGCTTGGTGTGCTGTGCTCATTTGTAGTCTAAGTGCAGTTTCACAGCCTGCTGCCCCACCTTAGGGAACCTTCTGGAAAGAGAATGACACCTGACATTTTTCCCTGTGATGATGTGGGGAACTCCTGCTCCACCCCCAAAAATGCTCCAGGGTTTATTTTTTCTCAAGGATGCAGTGATATCCTAAAAATCAATCAGTGCAAAGAGATCTCTATGATACAAATCTCTGAGCTGCATATTATTAGTACAATCTTGATAGTGGCTAAACTAAGACATAAAAGGTGACATTCTCTGTTAAAAGACAACCCAGATGCACAAAACACTTTAAATTTTATGCTGTCCCATTATACATTTTCTACTAAAAAGCTGGCCATTTCCTTCTCAGAAGGAACATGAAGTTCCTTAGTTTTTTAATGTTTGTGAAGCTGAAATGAAATGTTCTCCAGCCAACAACAAAGCCCCTTCTAAAGAGATGTGGACAGGAACAGAAATACACAGCACTGTGAGTGACCCTGCCCAAGGAGACACCCACTGAGCCCCCTGAACCCACAGGAATGTGCATATTGCACATTTCTTATAAATCCTTTACATCTGTATTCTGTGTTCCTAACAGAATTATAAAAGGCTCATAAATCTTTGATGCCTTAATATCCTGCATTGTTATTTTTTTCCTATTATTCAAACATACTACAGCACTCTCATATTTTCATTTTAATTCAAAGCTACATAAAAATATTTTACCAACTGATCAGAATGTAAGTGTTTGAGTTCTTTTAGCTTTAGTGTTTCAGAATTTGCATGATAATCCTGGTGGAGAAAAAGAGTTTAAGCTCTTTAAAAGCATCAAAAAGTGGATTAGCATGTTTACAACAGCAAGAATTAGCAGAGTTTTTGGTACAGTGGGAAAAAAAGGTGTAAAGATGAGATTTGGAAGAATTGTTTAACTACCTGAATAAGCATTGTGCTTCACCTCCACTTGCTAGCAAAGAACCATTTTATTATTTTCTATAACATTCCTGAACCTGGTCTGGTTCTCCTGACTGAGTAAGGCCCAATACTGGACATCTAATGAGATTAAAAACAGCTATTAAATCACTGGCCCAGAAAGTCAACTTTATGCTTTTTTAATCCCCAGTGGTATTAAAAAGTGCATTGTATTTTTGAACTGAAGTTTCTAACTACAAGACTTCCACTGACCTACACAATAAAGTAAAGTTACAGAAAGTAGGCAACTGATTGGGCACCAGATTCTGATCTCTAACACAAAATTTAATCTGGCATTAACAAATGCACAAAAGTGATGTGGCCCAGGCTACGCCATGAAAAACGACGTTTTATTTGACACAATTCCCTCCAAACTTGCAGCACACTTAAATGACAAGCAGCAGCTACACACAAATATCTCCCACATGATAAGTTTGCCCTCATGCTGATCTTTCATGTAGGATTTAGTTTTTTAAAAAAGAGAAAAAATAAGAGGAGGTAGTTCATTACCAACAGAGCAAGCTCACAAATTTAAGAATCACAGCTTGACTTTGTCATTATGCACACCCTGTTGTTTCCTTAAACAAATAGAACAAACAAAGCAAAACAAACAAATAAGACAGACAAGACAAAACAAAAATAAATAAAAGTGACAACACCAAATGGGAAGATGTGAACAGCAGAAAGATGATCCCCTTTACTGATGTTGACAAACAACCCAAATCATGCAAGGAAATAACTGTGTATCTCTCACAGAAATAGGGGAAAGGAGGAAGGAGAGAGAAGATGGTTTCCAGTGTTTCAGACATGCTCACTTCCTCTTCTTTTCCCTAGATCCTGAATGCCTCTGTTCTCAGCCCATCCTCATGTAATTTCAAAATTAATTTTGAAAAAGAGAAAGAAATACAAAATTACAAAAAAGAAAAAGGAGAAAAATATTAGCTATCTGACCACAGACATGATGAAAAGACAGTACTGGGTTGTATCCCCAGTATGTTCCCATCTGACAGTCCATCTCTGCCCCAGTTTTATCTTGTATAACTCTGCTGCAGATTCAATACCATAAAGCACTGCATAAAAGCCCCAGTTTATGAGTACATGTTGTACACTGACATTGCACGAGAGACAACCATCTCAGGCAATTGTCTCTGACAGTAAAGCCCCTTTACTAACAAAAAATGCAGATATTCTCAAGTGAACAAAATTAGCAACCTTTAGCTTTACAGATAAAAGGAAGCAAAAGCAATACTGGTGGCAAGAAAAACCTGCACACAGATGCAGCTGTGCAAGAACATTCCAGAAAACCATGACATGCACTTTGTTTCTTTCTGCACTCATCTTTTCAACAAGCAGCCTATGAAGTTGATAATTACCCTACCTAAATATGCTCAGTCACTTTTGTATGTCATACATCATGTCCAGGAATTAATGTAAGCCTACACTCTGAGTGAGAAGGAAAGGATTGATCTGCAGGTGATAAGTAACAGAAAATCAGAGCTGGGTAGTAGTATACAAATTTTTAGTTACACAAATTAGGGGTTTTGAAGGTTTCACACATCAGAGCACTAGGCAGGCAAGCAGGATGATGCATCAGAATCTTGCAGCCCTGATAAAAACCATCAAACAGTCCTGGACAGGGAAATCTCCACAAAAACAAGGTCAGCAGGGGTATTTTATATAAAATTCACCCGTTCCTACATCCAAAAACCCTTCTTCAAGAACTGACAGACTTTCTCCTTGGAGAATCTGTCTGGTTATTAGCAGAGCCTATTGCTTGGCCATTCCTGCACTCCTTCTCAAGGCCATGTGCTGTCCCCAGTGCTCCTGGCTCACAGCACACAAGAAGTCCCTCGTGTCAGGCTGCAGATTTCCCTCAGGTTTTGCTAAATATTGTCCAGCAGTCTTTGGAGTCAAAGTCTGAACAGCTTTATTTGGGTCTCTGCAAGTCCAAGGGGCCCTCCATCATCAGCAACCTGCTTTCTGGACAGCAGGAGAGCAGCTCCCAGCTCTCCACACCTCCCACTGCCTTCCTCTGGGCTGAATTGAACACAAACACAAATGAAATGAAATGAACACAACCACAGAAATGTCCTTGTCTGCTGCTGGCACTGTCAAGCACACAAACTGCAGATAGCACAAACTGAATTTAATACGTGACAAACAAGTCCACTGCTAATTTCTTTCACAGGCTTAAATAAAACCACTCAGGATTTGGTTACTCTTCATTCAGCCTCTAAAGCTGGAACTTGAAAAAAACATATCCAGAGGACTTTGAATTGGCAAAGTATTACTTTAGAAGATGGCAAGTATGCATTTGAAACACAAATTTCTACACAGACACACACGCACTCACACATCTGCCCACTGTGTAGTATTTAAGATGCTTCTCCCATTTTTCCATAACTTAGGGGAACAAATTTACAAATGAGAGAGAGGGAAGAAGAGCAAGTAGTTTGTGACAGTCATAGGTCACTTCTGCAATTAAGTAAATTATCATCAGAAACCATCACACTGCTCATAATGGAGTGCTATACCTTTTGTAAGACACTGCTCTATGTGACAGCTTTTCCAGGAAGCCTAATCTAGAAACAATCCTGGGAGAATGCAGTATTTTTCCTCTCTCTTGCCTCCTACTTGTTTCTAATTTTCTGATGTTCCACACACAGCACTAAAAACAAAAACAAAAAAACTTATTGTGTACTGGTGTTAAGCAGCATTCTGTACCAAGCAAAACAAAGCTATGGCTCCACCAAAGGATTTGACATTTACTAATGTAAAAGCAGTTTGTTTTTTAAACAGAACTGCAACTCGTCATATTTCTGCTAAAAAGGAAAACATGAGAATTTTCCTGCCAGTCCATAGAGATTCTCTGCATAAAAAGAGGCAAAATCTGACATATACTGAATTCTTTTTTGCTCTCACGCTTCAACATCTCCAACAGTTCCAAGCACTTACACTCAATATACTAAAAACAGATTTCACACTGTATCATGTAGGGAAGGAAATAAAAAAGCAAATTCACACAAGAATGCCAAACAAAGAAATCTTCATCTGCATTAGGCAACGTAATGTTCTTTTCTGGACAGTGTTGGAACAGTGTGTACACTCCCCAGCTATCAATCTTACTTCCACAGCATTGTCCCCTTTATCTCTGTCATGCAGCCACCTATAAAAGGCTATCATTCCTAAATATTTATAACACCTAATTCAGTGAAGTGCACATGGCTATGTAATTACGACATTAAAAGGTAAATAAGCACACAAAAGAAAAATATCCAACATTCAATACTTCATTTCTTACAAGAGCTGAGTTTTGAAATCCTTTATTTCATCTTAGAGGCACTGATTTACAACATGACCTGAGCTCACCTGCCCAGGTGAGCTTTAAAACCAAACTGTGGGCTCCAGAAGGAGAAATGTGAATTTGGGAACATCAATCTTGGTGCACATATTAGGCAGTTGATCAGAAATTCCCCTGAAAAAGCTATAATTGTATTTCTAGTGAAGCCACTGTACTGCCAGAAATCACCAACCATAATGTGCTATTTTTACATCACTGGCTTAAACCAGTGCCTTAAACTATCCTTGAAACTTGTGACCTCAACACTAAATCAAGCTCATACTTCCAAGTATGAAGCAGTGGAGGGAAAACTGCATATTTCTAGTTCACTGCCACATGTAACATTAAATAAATAATTTTAAAAAAATGAAAACCAATATAATTTCATCTTTCCCTGAAAAACAGGTATATAAGATGTGGATCCACAGGGAGTGTGTGACCTCCCCCTCCAAAGGCTGTGGTAGAGAGCAGAATAGCCACAGTTTGTTAAAAAACAAAACAAACCCCACAAACAAACAAGTAACACTGAATGCAAGTTTTCATTACTCATCTTAAATTTCAGGCAGAAAGGAATTTTTAAGTCCCAGCAGCTGGAAGCAGCATAAAGGAAACTTGTGTTTGGAAGTGCTTTTGTAAGGCCTGTGATATGAGGATACTGAATTGCACAAGTTGGCAAAGAAAACAGTATCTACCACATTTTGAATAGGGAACAGGCATTCCTGTGCCATTATGAGACTCAGGCTGGCACTGGGTTTTATAACACAGATTTCTTCATTAGGATTCATGACAGGTAGCAAGGACAGGTGTATAACAGCCACCACATGGAAAAGACAACAGGCCAACAGCTGAAATCCAGTGGATTCCAGGAGATGGCTCATTTAGACACTGTTGTCCATCACACCTCTTCTGTACTTTTGAAATCAGTGGTTTTGCTGTTATGTTAAAACACAGCAATGAAAAGAAACGTTGTTTTCAAGCTCTCCCAGTCCTTGCAGTTGTTTTCAAGCTCTCCCAGTCCTTGCAGATGTCCAGAGGCAGCACCTTCCATCCTTATCACCTTTCCTGCACAGTCAGGAGAGTCCTTGGCTGAATTTGCAGATTGAAGGTATTTTACCCACCACAATGAGCTGGCTAGATGACTAATACAATATCTCTCCATTATTTTCAGTTGAACAGCCACAACAGTATGACTGAGTACTTTATAGATTTCCAACTACGTAACAGAAACTTGCTGCACCTAAAGCAGCTCAGCTGTCCTTAGAGAAGCTTGACTTGGAAGAGCTTGACCAAGAGGGACCAGGAATTGTGCCCAAGTCTCTGCCACTGTAAAAGACACTGTTGGAACTGTGATGGATGCTTTGGTTAAAAACCCCCTAGCATCCTTCATAGAATAACTTTTCAAATGAAATAAAATACATCTTTTTCCTGAAAATAACTTGAAAAGAATAGCCATGCACCTTACCATCCACTCAGATATAATTATGTCCACTTTTTCCACAGGCAGATCAACTTCCTCGATTCTTCCTTTGACTAATGTAATGATCTTTTCAAGTTTATTTAACCTGCAAGTCAAAACATAAACAAATCAGCTTCTATTTCCAGTCCATGCTGTCAAGAGATATACTGACATCTCTATTTCGCATTCCTCCCCTCACAAACTTTTTGGTTTCACTAATCAAGAAGCACTGGAATGTACTACTCCTCAGTTATATTTCAGGGGGTACATTTCCAAGGAGCTAAAAATTGCAGCAGATTTAGTGCCAGGAGAAGATGGCAGGCAGTAGATCTGTGTACCTCCAACGTGCCAGGCATGCAAATGTGCAAGCTTCAGAAACCAGGAAAACAGAGAAGAAGGCATTCTTTAAATTTAAATCAAATTTAAATCTGCTGGTTCTCTTTATTTAAAGTTGCTTGTTTGCATTTGTCCTCCTCTGACCTCCACAGCAATCAGAGCCCACTCCCCACGCCAGGACAGCAATGGAAATGAACTCCCTTACAAGGCTGTTCTGCACGGCTCAGTTTTTTATTTAACCAGATCAGCTGCAAAGTCACTGAGAACAAAGCTTCCCTCTAAATCAGTACCACAGTTATTCCACAGCCAAGGCACCCTCCTCACTGGGATTTGGGGATTGCAAAAGCATCTGCAATGTTCAGTGCCTGCACAGGCCAGGGATGACCTCACACACACCTCATGGCACAACCCAGCCTGAAAGGAGGGAGGGATGGGGCCAGGACCACAGGTTTGAAACAGGAACTGCACAAAGTGAAATCAGCGAGTGTGTAAATGCTTGAAATGTCCTGTTTTCCTTCTTGGCAAACCACACCAGTCTTGCTTGCACATATCTTTATTACTGTGGCTATTCCTACAGAGGGCAGAAAAGTATTCCCAGCACAGAAATTTATCCTCCCACCGCAGTTCTTATCTCTGCCCCTTCCCTCCCTCTCTTGGTATCTTACTCTTACATTCTATCTGGTTTTTAATGCAGTAATGACATTAAAAATTCAATCTGAAACACAATGGAAGAACGATCAGCATGAAGGGAGGGAAAGGAAAGGGTCAAAGGGCTCCTGGAACACGTGGGCTGTTGCAAACATCAGTTAAATCCTCTACAGAAGACAGTCTTCTGTTAGAAGACAGCAGTTCATTACTAATATCATATTTAATGCTCTAAACAGAAGTACAACCACAAGTTCAAAGTGAGGAATGTAAAAGAGCTACCACCCACAGCAATAACTGAAGAAAGATTAAAAGAGACTTAAAGATAACTTTCTAAATGACCACATCCAAGGACATGATTTAAAACTACAGAGAGGAAAAGGATTAATTCACCACATACCTGTTTTCAATTCTAACATTTAAAAAAATCCAAACCAACCAATGCAGTTTACATATTGTGGGAAAACCTGACATATTATTTATGAAGTCTACTCCAACTTTGTATTCTAACTTAATAGTGATGAATGACAAAAATCCAGTCATTCACTGTGCTGGAAATTTTACAGGGACTACTCACAGCAAGAAAAAGAAAAGGCAATCATCACATTTAAAGTAAGTTTATTTTAAGGCTACTCAGGCTATATATTCTGGTTCACTTACACACATGGGTTGCACTGTTGCCAGCAATTAGCATGCCAGAAATTAACTTGAATTCTGGGAAGGACAAAAGCACACACTTGAAACACAGGTGGAAGCCTGCTCCAACAGTCATTTTTTTAGGCTACAGAGTTGTTTAGTGTTCCAATAAGTATTTGTTACTCCCCTGCAACTTTGTCAGCTTTATTTCTTTAGGGAAAGTAGCTTTAACCAGACAAATATAAATTGTTTTGGTGTGAACTGCAGACTTTAATGTGAATTCAACCTTTTATAGCAGAAAGTACCTAGAAATGTGCAGCCTTACTGATGACTGGCTGTGTACTTCAAGTGGCAATTCATCACTCTTAGGAGTTCAAGAGTTTTGATTCATTGTTTTTAGAGGTCTCCCCTTGTCCTCCCCAAAGATGAAACATACTGACTGTTACTTCTACCGTTTCCTAAATATAAATAACACACAAAGGACTTTGTGCACTTGTTGGAAGTTACAACAGCCCTAAATTTGTGATCTAGTACATTAGATATAGAACAGTATTTCACATTTGCAACCATTCTGAAGATGTCAGGGACTCAGAGGAAAAGTTCTCCTTAAGGAATGAGTTCCTGTGCCAGAAAAGTATTTTAGTCAAGCATGCACTTAAGGTTTAACATGCTGCTTTTCCCTAGCAGGTATTTGAGTGATTTTACAGCACCCAAGTGTGCAGTGCTGCAGCACCAACGTGTGAGGTACCTAACAAATTCTGCACAGACAACATTACTTCTGTGCCACTTGAACTTGCCCAAAAAAACCTGTCACTCCCAAATTCTTCACTATCTACCTGGATTTTATTTTCACAGCTGCTCTTACAATATCAACCTAAACGGAAAAACTACAGGCTTCAGCTATCAACAGCGCACATGGACACTTGCACTCCTCCTAGAAAATCCTTTCTAAGTCTCCAGATGTCATTGCTTGATTTTTACACATGCTCAGCCTCCCTAAATAACCTCCAGAGGCAAATTAGTGACATGTGGAGTGGATAAATGAACAAGGAGATGGGTCTAGAGGCTCAGGAGCTGAGAGGAGGAGCACAGATCCTAACTGGTGGCCAGGTACCAGAGGTGTCCCTTAGGGCTGAGTGACACCAATAAATGCCTTTAGTGACCTAACTGGACAGGATGCACCCTCAGCAATGCTGAATTAGGGGACAGCAGTTGACAGGGTAGGGCTTTTTTTTTCCCTGTTACACACTCAAATTATAGAAATTATTTAAAATTCCTATACAGAAACAGAAAACTAGCAACCACAACTTCTCCTACCTAATGATGTCCATGGCCTGGTAGATGATCTCAGACTGGTCAACTCCAATCACTTTCCTGGCGCCTGCTTTGGCAGCAAACATGGAGAGTATTCCAGTCCCACAGCCAACATCCAAAACCACCTGGAAGGAATAAAGGAAAGCAAAACCATCTTATTTTCCTTGCTAGGATTTTTCTGCATTTATTTCTACATCAGTGAGATACCATATTCCAACAGAAGGCATAAAGCCTTACATGCAGAGATATCCAAGTCAGACTGCAGTTCTAACAGCAGGCAATTATGTGAGAAACACCTGAAATGTCACATGAACAGGAGAAAAAGGAAATTATAGCCTCAGCAGTTTTAATCACTGGATCACTAGTAATTGAACTTAGAAAACATATTCCAGCTGCAGTTTTTATTTAAAAGTCTATTCAGAAACTTTATTTAGGGATTCTCTGCCAGACAAAGCCACAGTGTCTCAAAACAGCCATGGCTCAGATGACTAAATTTTAAAATGGTCACTGGCACAGTTTTAACACCTGGAAATCTTTTCTGTCTAGTACTCTTTATAATCAAAATAGTGCAAAAAAAATCCAGTTAAGGTGGAATGCCTAGTTTTCATGAAAGAGTGAATTTCACCACTACAGCTGGAAAAAGTACACTCAGCATAATAAGATCCATGAAAATGCCTGAGCTTTAGTATATCACATATCAGCTATTATAGGAAGATATTTGAAAAGTTAAAAAATTTGAAAAGTTAAAAAATGTGAGGCAGTTAAGGAAAGGATACTGAATTTATGACTCTAAGTAGAGTTAAGATGCCAGCAGTTCTCAGCTTCACAAAGGATTTTACCAGCCTTTTTCAGGCCTTGCTATCATAACAGCAAATTTCTTCTAACTGCTGGAAACTTCTCAACAGCTAAAAACCTAATGAATGTGCTGAAGTAGATTTTTAGAGTGAGTTCCAGGCTTGATGTTTTCACAGAATTACTGGGGCTGAAAGGCATCTCTGGAGATTCTGAGGGTGTATTTTATTGCATTGGCCACATCCTCGATGGTGTCATTGTCAGACTCATATCTAACAGAGCTAAGCTTTACTAACAGTGCTGAAAAACTCTAAGCACTAAACCAAAAATGTTGTGAAGTCTGAAAATCAAAGTTTTCTGAACACTATGTACAGACACTGATATCATGTACAGCATTTAAGCATGAAGAGAATCAGAACTGTAAAGACAGGACTTACTTTCCCATACATAAAACCTAAACATAAAGTACAATTTACAGTACACTCAACAAGAACAGTGTCAGAATTACTGATCATAGCAAGAATTTATTAGAAAGAAAAAGTGATTTCACTGTCTCTTCTCCTCACAGCACAGCATGCTGTAAAACCTGCCCTCACAGCTTTCATTACATTAAACCTTTTTCCAAATCCCTCACTAATCAATCCCATGTTTGACAACTACAACCCCATTTTACAAAAACATCAGTATGGTGACCTTTTACAGCAGCTTATGCAGAGGGAAGGCAGCTTGGGCACAGAATTACTTGTTCCACCTGCAACTCTTTTGCAGCCTTGTTTCAAAAGGATTTAACTTTACAACTCAAAAGTTACACGAGAGCACATCATGGCTACAGAAATCCCTAAACTGAATCTGCTGGAGAGAGGAACAGAAAATAAAAATCAATTCTTGCAGCTGCTGAAATCTCACACCCTCCAACATCACCTATTCTAACATTTCACCTAGGGGTGTTAACAATATCACTGAGACATGACAGCTGCAAGTCACAGCCAAAAATAAACCACAGAGAAAGAATCATCTTGATGTACAGTTGCATGAAAGAGAGCAATCACCACAAATTGGAAAAAAATCAAAACAGACACCACTTTGGACAGCTGCCCTGGTCACTTAAGAACCCAGATGGAACTGATCTAGCCTCAGGCAGGGGATGGGATAGGAAAGAGGCACTGGAGAGCAAATACACAAGCTGGAATAGGTGTGAGGAAGGGGAAGACAAGCAGAGTGATCATCCATTAGCCTAAGGACAAGGGTCTGCAGCCCACACATTCTTGCAGAGATCACATATGGCCTCTCACCAAAGACCTGGAGCAGCTGGACTGGCAATCTCACTACACCACAACACACTGCAGCTTCACACCCTCCTCTGCAGTCTAAGCAAAATGGATATCCTACTTCAGAGACAGAAAAAAATGACTGTAAACGCAGAAAAACAGGAGGCCAGGGCCTGTGGCAAATTAAATTCTTTACATCAACGAACTCTTAGCAGGACAGTGGTTTAAAAGTTCATTTTATTCCCTGAATATGGCACTGATGCTTGCCTCAAACTTCAGTCTTACAAAATCTATGCATGGCAACAGTGCTTTACTGAATTATTATTTCCCCATCCAAAAATACTCTCAAGGTAAAATGGACCACACTTCCATTTACTGGATACAGCCACCTTCATTACTCCTGCCAGGTAATCTGAATTGTCTCATTCTCATCTCAAACACATCTGACAGGTTGAAAAGAAAGGCAGCAAGAAGGATTCCCTCAAGTTTTAGTAATTCATTTTGAAAGCTCAGACAGAAGAAACAAATTGGCTGATTCTGAATAAAATATGCATAATAAACAAACCTGTGTTATCATCTATCACCATGCAATCACAGCCCTTTAGTATCTCAAAGGTTAGGATGCAGACTTGCATCAAAAGTGACTATAAACATTCAGCTCTTTGAAAAAGTTCCTCCCTCATTATTGTCCTTTCAGAAAAAAACCAAAAAGCATCAGCATGTATTTTCCAGGGAGGATTACCATTAGGGAATTCTGACAAAAACAGAATCAGACTTCTTCTCATTATTTTACAATTGTAACTAAAATTTAAGGGAAAACAGCTCTGGAATTTTGTCTCATTAGTATGGTTCTGAGAGCAATTATACAACACATTAAGTTCAGCAAAGTATCCCACACAGCTCCTTCAGCAAAAATCTGTAACAGATGTCACTCCCAAGCCAGATCCCTGCAGGAAACTCCCTGTATTTCTCTCAGGAAAGTTTTGTTTGTTTTATTGATCCTTATACTTTGTCACATGAGCTGCCCACCTAGGCAGGTACCTGCATCATTTAAAAGCAGCTGGTGGCATAATTCTACACCACTTGTGCTTGTTCTCTCACTATAATCAAAGAGTTTAGAAATGTTTAGTAGAAACAGGCTTGTGACATTAATTGAGGAAAACAGGGAAGAAAACTATTTCCTATTTTTTTTCTGCTGTAGTTGCTAATTGAAAGCTGATGTAAGACATGCACAGAACAGGCATTATCAAACACTGAAATACTTTCTGCCAGGACACAACTCTCACAAAGAAAGGATGAGATGGGCATTGGGATTGTCCAACCTGGAAAAGAGAAAGCTTTGGGGTGACCTAATTGTCACCTCCCAGTAGCTGAAAAGAGCCTACAAGAAAGATGAAGAGAGGAATTTCAAGAGCCTGGAGTGACAGAACAAGAGGGAATAGATTTAAATGAAAGAGAGTAGGCTTAGATAGGATTCTAGGAAAAAATTCTTCCCTGTGAGGGTGGTGAGGCTGCAGCACAGGCTGCCTAGAGAAGGTGTGAATGCCCCATCCATGGAAAAAAAAACAACATTCAAGGCCAGGCTGCATGGGGCTCTGAGCAACCTGGTCTAGTGGAAGGTGTCCCTGCCCATGGCAGGAGGGCTGGAGCTGGAAGATCCTGCAGGCCCCTTCCAACCCAAACCATCCTATGGTTCTGTAAGCTTAAAACACACTAAACTCATCAGAAACAGCCAGCAGAAATACAAAGGACAGGAAGAGGATTACTACTGTACAGGGGCCATAACCACTCTAAGATCCTATCAGTGAAATCCCTCCTAACTGCAAATGAAGTACTAGCTCACAGTTCCATGCCCTTTAATAACCACCCAGCCTGGAGACACAAAACAGCCCTAATTCAAAAAAAAAAAAAAAAAAAAATCAGTTCCACATGAATTCCTTCCCAGCTCTAATTACACAGGGCTTCCAGTTTTTAGTGTATCAGGCATAGATAGAAATTCACTTAATCCTGGTAAAGAGCCCTCAGAGAGATTCCACCTAATATCCTCGACAAGAGAGGCTCAACTGGAGCCTGCCAAGATAATTAATGAGCCCCCTGCCATGGCACAGAGCACAATGACAATGGAGATCACCACTGCTCTTATCAGCACGCTGCACCCTCCAGCAGCTCAACTGCTCCTCACCACCTCATAAAGCCAGAGCACATTCAATCAACCCTGGCACAGGGACTCTCCTCTCCCAGAGCTACACAGCAGCTAACCTGCAGCTTTTCTACCACTGGAGAGAAAATAAACCCCAGAAATCACTGCATCTTCTGGTTTACCCACCTTGTCCACGAAGATGTGTGGGTTCTGATAGATGAAGTCACGATAGCTCTCGGTACGGACTTTATCCTGTTAAAGAACAAAGAGGGTTCAATTTTTCTACTTAGGTACAGCACAAAATTCAAAAATGCTCAACAATTTGCTTTTCCAGTTGGTCTAAAGATGCTTTGCACATGTGTACTTACACGGGCCCTGCACTCATGACACTTCTGTGTGATAATATTGCAGAATTTACTGTGGCAAATCAAGCCAGTTGCCTCAGCTGGAGGAAAAATAAGAAACTCTTTTGTGGTTTCCTGATGCAGCCTTTTCTTTGGAATTCCTAATTCTTTGGAAGTTCTTAATACCTGCTCATCACTAACCAGGAACAGCAGTAATAGAGTGACAATGTTACACCAACTTAAATAGAAACCTCCTACTCGATGGTGAAAATTTGAATCACAAGCTCATAAAATGTTTTGCATCATTTTGTTCTCTGACACTCCTGTGACACAGAGATTTCTGTGAAAACAAAAAGTTATGCATCAAATTAACTTGGTTTTATTTCTGCAAATTTGCAATCCTGATGACAAGCTAGTAGTTCAAGCTATACAGCCCATTTGATGGAAATCAAATACAGTAAATAATTTGATTGAAATGCAACAGGGCCAGAGCAGCAGGAATATTTTCAAGCCTAGAACAAAACATATAACAATACCTTAGTATATATAAAAGCCCGCAGCATAGCTCAGTTTACCAGCAAGGTAATCTATTAAAACATTGATTCTTTAACATGCATCAGCAGGTCCACAAATTGACAGCAAAGTATAGGATTTGGAGTTGCTGTTGCAGTTCAAGTGTTACAGACAAGTAAAAAAAAAAAATCAGCCATTTTTTGTCTAGTGTAAATAATGCTGAAGCATAAAATCCTGGTACTTTTATTAAATCCAAGGGATTTTTTTGCTCCAGCAAGTTAAGAATTTCTAGAAACAACAGAGAAACAGAAATTTTCTACAGTGAGAAAGAACTAAGTCTATTTTAATAAAAGAACAAGGTCAAAAACAGTGATAGAGAAAATTTTCATGATAACAAAAATTTTGCAGACAAAAAAATATTTTGAGGCTTGAAAATCCTAAAATCCAGCTTTAGGTGTAGAAACACTATCACACACACAACCCAAAGAAGCAGCTGGGGTTTATTTTGGAAAACTCTGCTTTAAAATCTTGCATAATTAACATTAATAAAAGAAGCCACGACCCTTTAAAACCGTATTGGTTAGCTATGATGTTCTATTCAGACCAACTATTTTTAGTCCTTCACCTTCACTGCAGTATGCAATAGGATTTGCTGGAAGGACCAAAGAAGCCTAAAAATAAATAATCAATTGAGAGAGCAGCCAGCTGGAAATCTTTCAGCCTTGGATCCTGCCCCTCTCAGTGCTTCAGCACTGCCCCAGCTCAAAGCAGCCGCAGCCACAGCCAAGCACTTGAGATTTCTCATCACAAATCCCCTTCTGCCACTTGATACTGCCATGGAATGATTTCCTGGTGAAGTAAAATGGTACCAAAATTATTAAGATGACAGCCAAGAAATCCTCAAGCAAAAAGGTAGAGCAAGGGAAACACCAGTCACTTGGCAAGTGTGAAGTGACAATATTCCTGCTCCACCTCTGAAGTATTTGCAGAAAAAAACCCAAATTAAAACTCTGTCTTACCATTACCAGGCATAACAAAAAAAAAAGGCTTCAAGACTAAACAGCTCCAAACTCCAGAAATGGGCTAACAATTCAAACAGCAAGACTGCTTTCTTAAAAATGTTCATGTAGTAAGCTCTTATTTATGTAAATAAGGTAAATATTTAAAAAAAAATCAAAGTGACTGCCTAACATAAAGAAAAATATTTCATGTGCACAAAATAAAACAAATCATTTTTCCTATGCTTTGGAAAGTCAAAAGTCTTCTAAAAAGCGCTCACATAAACATTCCCTTAAATCAGTAAAATACAATTTTGTACCAATCTCCTTGTGCAGAGATGTAGATTGATTGTAAACTTTATTAGCCAACAGAGAGGCTTCCTCATCCTATAGCTGACATTATCTCAAATGACAGCTTTATATAGCTGCACAACCAAAAAGCTATCATTTTTATTTATTTTCAGGTTGTATTTCAGTTCTATTTCCTCAGACTATACATTTCAGCAAACATTCTTCTACATCTGCAGCCATCTCTGTGCTTCTGTAAAATCTCCTCCCCTTAATAATAATCTCACTGGGATACTGTTAACACAGATTCATGTGTATTTCTGCATTGGGGCCACTAAATGATTTACCAAGCTGAAAGCTTTATATGCCAGCTGCAGGCACAAAGTCACCTCACAACTCTGTATCCTGCCTCGACTTCAGACAGGAATCTTATTTATTTATGCCTTAAAATGATAAAACTGCTTATAACTCTCACAAATATGACGTTTGGTCTGAAAGGAAGCATTAAGACATTTTAATTTAAAAGTTAATTTTAAGCAGTTGGGCTTTGTGCTTGTTTTTTCGTATTTTTAAGTTACAATGACATACACAGGTTTGCCTTTGAGAGTTTTAAGCATCGGGTTTTTTTATCTTTAGCACATGAAAAGAGGATATTGTTCCAGCTGTTCAATGTCACGTTATCAATACACAAGTAACAATCTGTTTGCCCACTGCAAGAGAAAACCGCAATATTTGAGAAATGGTCTCGCCAAATAAATTTCAGTTATGAAGAAAATGTAAAACTAAAGAAAGATATTTGCTGTCTGGACTATGTTTTATCCTTCATGTTTTGAACAAGCAGGAAAAAGCTGCTTTTGGCAAGGCAGGGCTGTGGTACAGGTACTGTAATATGTGCATAACTGTAAATGATTTTATGTTCCTAATGCTTCTAGCAAGCAGAATTTATACAAAGGAAATAAAACTGATGAATGATGTCTCAGCCCAGCTAGCAGCAGCGGCCAGAAGGGGTTAAAAATGCAGCTGCTCTGCAGCATATTCCCGGGCACACAGCCCACTCCCTTGCATCTCTCCTCTCCAGTGGCACCAAGAAGCAGTGACAGAGGCTGTCAGACCTTCAGCATCTCCTCGTGGATGCCGTGGTGCCCGTAGGAGCTGAAGTACACTCCATCCTCATCCTCCCGCAGCTCTGCCACGGCGCTGCCCGACGAGCCGCTCCTGATGTCTGTGCTCATCACGAAATCCTGAGCAAACTGCCTGCAATCAAACCCAAACACAGCCTTCAGACGTGGTTATGGGGCCGTGGGAAGGAGGCTGGGCAGGGGGCAGCACGGCTTGGAGAGGGGAGGGATGAAGGCTGCCCAGGCTGGGAACAATGGCAGCAGCTTTAGGTGTGCTCATCCTCCCTCTGCAGGCTCCTCGGGGCTGCTGCAAGCCCTGCTGCCTGGCAGCACTGAAATACTGGGGGTTAGTTTCTCTTTTTAAGGCAGAATTATCTATTTCGCACTTGCTGGTTTAAAAGCCAGCACTGCAGTGTCAAGGTGCTTCAGGCTGTGTAAAGCAGATACAGACTCAAAACAAAGAGCATAAGAACTGCAGCCACACAGCACTGGGCGACTACTGGAAGGGAGAAGAAAGCATTTTAAAACTGAGGCATTTGGATGAAAAGAAAACAGAGTTTAAAATTCAATTTATAACTTGAATTTCATGCTGCTTATTCTCCCTCCTCCCTGGTCTTGCATTCCTACAACACATTAAGAAAAGCTGAGAGAGTTGGGATTGTTCTGCCTGGAGAAAAGAAGCCTCCAGAGTGGCCCCACTGTGTCCTTTAGTACCTAAAAGGACTACAAGAAATATGGAGAGGGTCTTTGGACAAGGACAAGTGGCTTTTGAACTGGAAGACAGTAGGTTTATACTGGGTATTAGGAAGACATTTTTTACTGTGAGGGCAGTGAGGCACAGAGAAATTGTGGATACTCCATCCCTGAAGTGTTCAAGGCCAGGCTGGATGGGGGGCTCTGGGATAGTGGGAGATGCTTCTGCCCACTGCAGGGGGGCTGGAATTGGATGAGCTTTAAGTTCCCTCCCAAGTGGACCATTCTGCGATTCCATGTTCTCATGTCTCAAAGCAGGTTTGATGACAAATACACAAACCAAGGGGTTTGTAACAAAAACACCATTCCACGTTAACAAGCACCACGTTAACTACACCCACAGGGAAGTGAAAAGGCAAACACACTTCAGTCAGACAACATTCCTCCAGGGTCTACAGTCCAACTGCAACAAAAACTGCATCCTACACCACCCCAAAGACACTGACACTCACCTCTACCAGCAATCAGACTTCACTAAATGGGAACTTCACATGTGGAAACTGTGGGTAACAGTCTCAGTATCAACACCCTCTTTACAGAACAGCAAAACCAAATATACTGTTTCACTCCTGACATTTCAAATAGTTCCCTGCTCAGCTAGTTTAGATGGGGAAGAGAATATGGTAAGAGATTTTGTATTGAAATTTTATCAGTTTCAAAAATGAGTTTTGCCAGTTTCTAACTTCCTATATTTGCTTCCATTGAAAACGTCTGGATCTTTAATTGTGGTCTTTACCATATCACTTTGCATTTTCTTTACTTTTATACAAATATCTACGTGATAGAATTTTAAACTTTCATAAAATGGATTGTATGACATACAATTAATTAGAATTAGCACTGTGTGAGATTTAAATGATTTAACTTAAAATTATTTAAGCAAATAGTTCTTCCAATGTATGCATGCAACACAAGCACCAAAGAAACTCCAAAGACAGAGCTGCCCTGCTGTCTTTTTAACCAAGAAGAAAGGTAGGTGAAGCCAAAAGCCATCACCTCTAAAGAGGTGACAGATTTAAAAACTCAGCATAGACAAGCTGTGCTCTTAAATCTCTAAGTTACACCTAATGCTAGAGGCAATCTGATTTATAGAAATGTTACTGTCTTTATTTCACAGAGGTTTACCTGAAAGGGAGGAGATGATGTTCTGTGCAATAACCTCCAGCACAAACCACTGAATTACAGCATTCAGACTCCTACCATGCAACTGGCTCATCTGTCCATAATTTAGAACTGTGCTTCATCACATCTACACCTGGCTATTTTTGCTGCCAGCTGATCCCTGCTGATTTGAAGAGGCTGCATTGAGAAAGAAAAATTAAAGGCTCCCACTCACAAAAGCAGATAACTTGATATGCTGATTTCAAGAAGAAAAATCTATAAGCCTCACTGAAGTTTGGAGAGCTCAAAAGAAATTGATGACCTGAGGAGTTGGTTTTAAATGAAAATGAATAGAACAAAAAGAAGGCAAAAGGACACACTGAAAATACCCCCAAGGTTTTGAAGCACTATGACAAATTTCCTTCATTCTTACTGTTTATGATCAACTAATGCATAATGTACACAGAGATAGCAGAAAAGCACTGTGTGCTGTAAAGTACCATTTACAAAATTCAAACTCACCTGAAGACAAAACTGATCATTTTTGATATAAATAACTGTCCACAGCTGAGAGGACTTCAATTCATGAATTTATTTTGGTGCACTTAGTTACCTGTAGCACCAAGTGTGTGTCAAAATGTAGAACAAGCCCTCAAATGTATTTTACAACATGGGTTTTTGCTGGATAACTTTTCACACAAAAGAATATGAATTATTTTTTCAAGTCTCTCAAATGTCATTTCAGTTCCTCGGTGCCCAGCCAGGGTGACCTTGAAATGACATGTTGTAGAAGACTTAAATGAAATTATATTTCCCTGTTACCCATGAGCATCATCAATCCATATTTTGCAGACTTCAAGACTTAGAAGTAGCTATGGGGATGCCCTGACTGTGATGCACTTAAGTTTTCTTACTACCCTCCTCTGAAACTGTAAACAAAAGTAGTTGGAAAAAGCTGATTTACTAATTTCACTGAGAGTTTCTCTGAACTGTAGCTGAACTCTACTAACAACTACTCTTTGAAGCCAATTCTGAACCTGCCTGGAGTCCTCTATTTAATCTGTCAGTGTCTCTCTCTTCTCCAGTGTGTGCATCCTCAATGTTTACATTCCTGTCTAAAGGACTAACAGGTGTCTCAAAAACAAAGAGAAGTCTGCAGGAAAATATCTGTTCCTGAGGGATGCGCTTGCTTAGCTTTCCTAAGCTTGTTCTTTCCATCTGTGCAGGTTTTTGTGCAGTTTTTACTCACCATCTACAACACATTTACCAACCATCTACAACAGACAGGTCAAACCTACAGCCTCACCCCAAGGTTTATTCCATAGTTGCATTCTGCTACTTCCTTCAATTTCTATTGGTCTTAGAATGTGAACATCCCATCTAAAAGAAATCAAATAAAATAAATCAAATAAAAACACCCCAAACCTTCACTCACACACTTACTTCATTTTCTGAAGATCATCTTGTGCTCTGGCCAAGGCTGCTTCTGCAGCTCTGGCTCTGTGCTCTGCATGTTTCAATTGCTCAAGGAGCACCATGGTATCATTTAAACCATTGGAAGGAAAAGCTTTTACAGGTTCACAGAGATCTTCTATGTCTGAGGAAACAGGGAGGAAAAAGAACACCAACCAATCATGCTTGGCTTCACAGCACATCTTAAACACTCTGTGCTATTTCTGTCTTTGGATGCTTTGTACAAGCTGGTTGTTTGACAAAAGGCACTGAATTTGACAGGGCTAACTACAGAACACAAGACCAGGCAGAAAAAGCAAATATGTTAGAAGCAAACTCCAAGTCAAGGCAAATAAATGCAGAATTCAGGCTTCCTTAAATACAAGTATTTCATTATTTCTAGAAGAGACATTTGGCTTAGATATAATTAAATTAGATATAATTACTTTGTGCACTTTCTCAGATACGTAAATTGAGTAACAGTGACAATGCTTCACATGTCATGAACTCTGACAACACCACATTTACCCCACAAAGCAGGAGTTACACTGAAGCAGTTATTTACCAAACTGAAGCAGGAGATCATCTTCTACTTCTGGTTTCAAATATTCCTCTCCTTCCCAAGGCAGTGGGCTGCTGAGCGAACTCAAATATGCTCCAGTTGGTTTCTAGACAGAAGAACAAAATGTAAGATCCTTTGAAAACACCAGCCCTTCAATTCCATTCAAACAAACAAGGCAAGGACATGTTTCTTTCACAGAGGGAAATATGCAAGGAAATTATTGAAGGAGCTTTGTAGCAAAGGCTGGGAAAGCCCAGGCAGCTCCAGGATCAAGGAATTGAGTGCAAGCAGCAATGCACAACACACTGATGGATATTGAAGGATGCTCACGGGATTGCACTGCTCTCAGCAGCCAAGTTCCCTCAGGTGTTTGGCTAATGAATAAATCCAAGATACTGATCCTGTCAGGTGAGTTTTTACATGAACAGGGCCGTAGAAGAAAAGCCACAAACACTGTAGTGTCTCCTGCTTGCAGCCAGTTAATACTTGGTTAGGAAAAGAGAAGGCAGTTTTGGACTTAAATTTCTGCCTTTCTGCATTTACTCTACAGAGTTATGCATTAAATAATTACTTGAGAACGTAAGATTTGAAGACTGAAGTAAAAAATACTTAATAATTGAGTTTTAGTATTGAGTTTTAACCTAAACTTTTAGGGAATAATGAAGGAACAAAGTCACAAGACACACAAAATATATGAAGGCCTATTTTACAACTGTAGGTTCCCTTTAGCTTTCCTGAATCAGGTATTATTTTAGCAGAGTTTTAAGTTCTGTAATTTAAGGGATGAGGTATTGCCCATACTAAGTAAGGTTCTGGCCAGCTCACAACCTCAGGAAAGTCTTTTACACCAACACATATGAAAGGACTGAGAAGTGAACCCATTTCTGAAGTGAGACAGCAGAGTCAAAGGCCCAAAAATCCTAAGAAAATAAGATGCTACTACAGCGTGGAGGCTTTGTGCAAATGTTAACATCCCCTCCTGAAAACAAACCTTCACATTAATTAAACATATTTAAAATTAAAACAGCCTCCTATCAAGACAAACCAGTCAACAGCTACTTTAATTCCTGTGATTTCTTTTTCTAAAACTACAATACAAAATCTCACACCATTATTAGAAATGGGCAAACTGAAAGCACAGCACTGCTCTCCAGAGTCAGAAGACAGAAGCAGTATGTGGCACACCTACCTTTAATCTGACAAAGTTTATCAGTTTAATGTAGCCATAAAAATTGAGTCCTGAGAGGGAAAAAAAAAAACAAAGGGAAAGAGCATTTATATTACAGAAAAGCCCACATGTTTTACAGTTATGTGAATACTCATTACCTGTTCAATTGGTAATTAGTTCAAGCTTCCTCTTGCATGTACATCACTATCTAGAGCAATTTTCCCATCTTAAGTTTGCCATCTATGTTTTTCTTCTTCTTAGGACTAACCCAGGAAATCCTCATGCTCAGGATTTGCCACAAGTTAACAAAGGAACACATCCAAATGGGAACTACGAACAGGGATTTTATTAATTTAATTTCATTCATCAGGACAGCCACTCTCATCTCCTATCAGCTTACCCTGCTGACATTTTAGGCTGTTGTGTTCCCCTGTTCATACTCTTAGCTTTCTGCTTAGAAGAATGTAAAGTGATGCTACTCATCAAGAATACCTACCAATATTGATTTATAATTGCCACCTTGGCAATTTTAATTGTTTAACTGTGTTCTTTGCCCAGGAGCAGCAAAGATAAACCCAAAACACTTCTTCTTGGATTTTAGACAGAAAACAGACCAGATTACATCTTACAATATGTAATATATGATGACAGCCAACCTTAAATTTAACTAAAAAGAATTTAACAGACACAGGAGGGTAGCTTTCCTGTGACCACCTGAAGGACACAAGCCATGGGTTCTGCTAAATACTGAGCCCAAAAACAGAATCATTGGTCAGGCAAAAGCTCCCAGCAGATCAGATCAATCATGCAGTGTCTGGCTCAGGTCAATCAAGCAGACAGTGAGGAATCAGCAAGAGCCAGCAGAAATCAATCTCACTTTTGTCACTGGTTGAGAGCTTTCCCAGTAGAAAAAGCATGCAGGAAGCAGCCAGCATAAAGAAAATGCGTAAGTATTTTTCTGCAATAGCTCATCTTATTTAGCCTTGGAAGCTTCTGCTGCAAAGCAGGAGATCTGTTAGAAACAAAGTAACATTTGCAATTTATTTTAAATTAGATACTCAGAAACAAATGACAAGTCACCAAAAAAAACTTACCATGTTTCTGGATCACATCACTAACATCAAACTGATGCTCTGTTTTGCAGTGGGAGAACACGGCTTCAGCAGAAGTAAACAACCTGTAAATAACAAACTGTGAAATATGTAATGCTGACACGTTCTAAGGTTCTAAGTTATGAGTGCTAGATGCTCTGTTCTGACTTACTGGGCAATTCAGAACACATTTCCTGCCTTGGAGAAATGACAACCAGGCGCTGGCTTACAATGCCCCACAAAGAAGTTTTTACCTTGCTTGTCAAACATTTTGAAACAAAGGCAAATCAACACAAAAATTTTGTCTGACAAATCCTGTTAACACGCCCTGAGAGCAAAGCCTGCGTTAAACCTGGTACCTAAAAATCACACCACCACAGGGTGGGTGGGGCAGCTGGATCTAATGAATGGCAAGTAAAACTCTATACTGGCGATGGGGTAAAGAGGAAAAAAACAAAGAGAAAAGTCTCCACGCTGCTTCAGCACGAGCATCACTACGGTTCTCCCTCCTTCAGCCTGAAACTAACACACCTTCGGCTCCACGGAGGAGCGATCAACAAGCTACAGAGCGAGGGGACAGAGGAAGAATTCCCCGCGTCCCTCAGGGGCCGAGCCCCGGCGCTGGCAGCGAGGCTGGCGAGCGGGAATTCACCGTGTCCCTCACGGGTCCAGCCTCAGCGATCGCAGTGAGGCTGCAGGGTGGGAATTCACCGTGTCCCTCACGGGTCCAGCCTCAGCGATCGCAGTGAGGCTGCACAGCGGGAATTCACCGTGCCCCTCACGGGTCCAGCCTCAGCGATCGCAGTGAGGCTGCAGGGTGGGAATTCACCGTGTCCCTCACGGGTCCAGCCTCAGAGATCGCAGGGAGGCTGCAAAGCGGGAATTCACCGCGTCCCTCACGGGTCCAGCCTCAGCGAGGCTGCAAAGCGGGAATTCACCGTGTCCCTCACGGGTCCAGCCTCAGAGA
>VXBR01003864.1:169011-198896 GCA_013400215.1 Cisticola juncidis
TCCGCCCTTGGCGGCCGCCCGGCTTCTTTCTGTGCCCGGCGAAGGGCGCGGCCGCCACGGGAGGGTTAAAGGGAACAGCAGGCGCTTGTAAACGTCAGCTTTTAAATAAAGTGAAATGGAAGTTTAGCGGCAGGCAGAAGCGCAGAGTCACAGCAGAAATGAGGCTGGGAAAGCCTCTGAGGCCATCGAGCCCGGCCTGCGGCCAAACCTGTCAACCAGGCTGAGTTGACAGGGTCAACTTATAACTGAGATCTCATTCAAATGCAGAAGCTAAAAAGCAGTTTAAAAACTGTATAGAAAACCAAAGGTCGAAGCTCAGCACTTGAAGAACATAGATAGTACCTGATATTCCAGCCGGGTTACTGAAGCTCCTTCGTTTTCTCTGTATTTTGTGCCTGGCAGAAACACACCTCTCCTCTGAAGCGAACGGTGCTGGTTCCCACGGTTCTCCTAAGCAGGATGCGGTGGGGCAATGTCAAAGCTGAAATTTTTACAAAAAAGGAGTGGGTTGCAGAATTCAAGAAGGAAGCAAGAAAGTCTGTTTTTGCTTGTCTGGATTACAATCCCTGGTCTCAGCTGTACTTGCATGTCTGTCCCATATACCTTTATTTTCCCTTTCACACTCCTACCTGTCAAAGCTAACAAAGTATGCTTTATTTAAGTATGGTACTAATTAAACAGATTAGACTAGCTTAGTCACAGGAAAATCCAGAGGGACATGAAAAACCTAAATTTGGCAACTGGTTTTAGGCAAAACCAGAATGCCAGATTTGAAAAAGGCTCTAAGAGCTACCAAGCCAGACTCGTTCACGAATTTTGTCCTGTACTTTCAAATAATCCTATATCCATGCAGACTTCTACAGGTGTGAGAAGATATCACCAATTTCGCAAACAGTACTCAGTGGTGTGAACTATGTGCTTCTCATGGATTTTTTTCCCTTCATGGTAACTCAGTAGTACTCAATGGATTAAAATCAGAGCAAAATGCCAAGTGCTGCATTCCCTTGGTGCACAGAGGAAACCTAGCCAAGGCAGATGCTTCCTTACATCCCCTAAGTGGGATCTGATCCCCCAAAAGGAACAGAAGTGATGCAGAATGACAGAACAGTTTCCCTCTACCCTTGCTCAAGCAGTTAGGAGCAGGAATGGATTTAACAGGCTCTGCTCTGTCAGCAGCACCCCGGCTGATAGCAGCAAAGGCAGGAACAGCAGCTTCTTTGTGTCTTAGTGAAATTCTCCTCTCCCTCTCCCACCCCCAGGGGCAGGGGGTCACTGATTGCATAGTCCTTGCTCCATTGCACACCCTCAGCTATTGTTGAGCCCCCTCAGAGAGCACAGGCTCAATGTGCTGCACAGCCTTGTAACCGAGGCTTTTTTATTCCTTTTTTATTGTTGTGGGAATTCAGATTCCCAATAAATGTAAAGCACCTGTTCCTTTGGGTCACTGTACACAGCATGCTGGGTGAGGACTGTGTGAAACCTGCAGAAATGTGGAACTTACACTGATACCTTCTGAAATATGATCATCTTTGTTACCATCTCCTAATCCCTGTAAAGGGATTTGCATGGTACAGCAAGATTTACAATGTAATGGATTACTATTTCATAATCTGCGCCAAGGGGAAGAAACTTCAAATATTTGCTGGGGTTTTCTACTGCATTTCAAACTTTTTTTCTGTTCTGGAAACAGAACTCTGGGCAGTGTTCACACACAAAATATGGTATGGATATATCACTTGTGGGCTTTGTTTCATCTGAATTTCCAAGCATGTCTAACTTCATTCTCCACCTACGTCATTTTTTGTGAGCCCCATGATTGTCTTAATTCAAAAGCAAATAAATATGTTAATACAAATTGTGCAGGGAAAAGAAGTATTTTTAACAAACTATTAAATGGCTATGTAACAGGATTAAATGGCCATGAGTTGACCCTGTGTAAAATATATTAGAAAAAATAACTACAGAATATTTATATGATATCTATAGAAAAAAAAGCAGAGTTAAAAAATCATATTAACTAACCAAATTACTTCTCAGTTGTGTATTTAAAGTTTGATTTTTTAAATTTTTACAACTCAAGATCAACAACAGCAGACACAGCAGCATACAACCATTTAACTCAAAACTGAAGACAATTTTTCAAAAGCGTTTTCTATCTAGCAAGTCCAAACTGTCCAAAATTTTCCTTTACACTCCTTAGACACTAAAGCTAGCCTGCTACACCTAAGTGCTGAGAACAACACTCCCAGAAGCAAATACACTGATATTCAGGCCTCCCACCCCAGTTTGTTGCATTTTTACTGATTTAGTGGTGGAACTCAGCATAGCCAGCAGTCTAAAAACAGATTGTATCTTTTTGGCTGACCCTTTGGGGTGTGCAGAGATGAGCAGGTTGTCACAAAGCTGTCACTTCCCCTTGTCACACAGGAGTGGAAAGCACAGCTCCAGAGACCTTAGGTGCAACAGGAGGAGGTGCAGGAACCTCACCCTCTGCAGAAGGGTATCCCTGCAAGTATAACATCAGCAATGACAGTGAGCTCTTCACCCCTTTATTGCCCTCACAGCCAAAGGGTGAACTTAGACTCTGTTAAAATAATAAAACCTTGGAAAGATTTAAATGAAGTAGAAATCATAACAAGTGAGTACCAGTTTGTATGCAGAGGGAATGAGCTGTAGTCAAAAGGTATTTTTTACTCTTATCATAAGAAAAACTTACTGAAAGCAGAATTGCTATTCTGAATTTAAATGCTTAGCCAGTTTAAAAATGTCATAAAATCATGCCCATATATCCCTTGGTACAGTAAGATAACTGACTGAAGTACTTTTTATCTGGGCAAAGATCAAGACCCTTTGCAGGGCTCACCCTCCAAGGAGGGTTAGGCTTAAGCTTGAGAGGGAAGGTAAGCCTAGATCTGGAGCTCAAGTGGGGCTGGAAAGGGCTCCCAAAGGAAGGTATGGGCTACAAAACAAAACTTTCATCTGGGGCTTGATGGGTTTCATTTTGGTTTTTATTTGGGGGGTGGGTGGCAGGGAAGGGGTGTTATTTACTTGGGGGGTTTGAGGTTGTTGTTGTTTAGTTTTTAACAAAAAATTCACCCAGGAACCAGGGTTAGGTTTATGTTACAGGGACATGGGATTAATAACACAACAGGATTATGTTATGGGACTCAGTATGCTACACACATATTCATACCTCTGCAGGAGTTCCTCCATAAAATGTGCATTGTGGAGCAGCTTGAGGAAAATGGGATGGTTTCAGATGCTGCAGGTCACTGGAATCCAGCTAAGATCTCCCCAAACAGGTAATGCTAAAAAAATAATTAGGTACTTAGAAAATCACTGGTCCTCAGTTACATTGACTGCTTCTATCCAAAGGGTAAATGGGGATAAAAGAATTCATAAGAACCTTGAGGACAAACCAGAGTTCACAGAGAAAGCAGCTATAAGCATCTCAGACTTTTCTGTCTCATAATACCTGTGTTTCTGCAGGGAAAAGGTATCTGAATTTAGAGTAAATGATTGCAGAAAAACAGCAAGAAAAATCCTATCCCTGTCAGAAGTGAAATAAAGCATTTACCTTAGACCACATGAAGATATATGATCTTTATTCATCCACAGTAAGAAAACAAGCAAAGACAGGTGGCATTCTGATCAGCTTGCAGGTCAAACTAGGAACTGTGAGGGCTGTGCATTAAAAACAAACCTCCAAATGCAATTTGGCACTCAGCTTTTTTTTAATATTATCTGCAAGATGCTTAGTGTCACAAGAGTGGATGTCAGGCATTTAAAAAGCTTTGGAAGGAAATAAGTAAATTATTTACCTGGGGGGGAAAAACCACCTTCTTGTGCAGGGATGAGCATCTGCAAGGTCATGTCCACCAGAACTGACTGAAGAGTGGAATCTTGAAGTGTGAGAGAAAAAAGAAAGGATCAACTTGTTTGAAATTTAGAAATGGTAAATGAAGGGAGCATCAGGATGTGTGTGCATAGCAGTGTAAGGAACTGGGTGCTCAGTGCCTGGATTTCCAAGGGCTCAAAAAGAACAGAAAGGAAGTGCAAGCAGAGGAATACTATAAAATTTTGTAGATTGTGGGAGAATAGGGACCAACAGAAGCCAGCCATACTTCTCACACCTGTAACACATGCAGTGAAAATGATGCACCTGAGTGTGCACAGCTGATCCCATTACCTGCATTTTGACAGATGTAACAAAAATACAAGGATTTATTTATTCAGATTCACCTTCCCTAAGCAGTGATTGCCTCAGAAGAATGAGGAACAACACAGATTATCATGGGCAGCAAAACAACTTAGAAGGCAGAGGAAGAAGCAGTGAGAAAGTAGATTTGAGCACAATACCACATCCGTTTACCCTGCTTATGTCACAAAATTATTTTTCCTTTAGCAACAAAGATGGGAGGAAGTATTTATTCCTCACATTGCATTTTATTAAAAAAAAAATTTAAAAATTGATTAACTGGGATGAATTCAGTTCTTTGCATCCAGCAAAGGATGTACTATTTTACTTTCATTTCTATGTCTAGACAACCAGAGTTACTTTTAGAATGATTATGACAACACACAGATTTGGAATGTTTCAAGATCTTGAAAGATCTATTGCAACAGTTAAGTCTTCGTAGAGGAGCTATAAACACAGGGTTGTTTGGGGTTTTTTTTTTTCATGTTATTACTATTGAAAAAGCAGTTAGAACCACTTGCTGTAAACTTCTAGTGAAATCTTTCCAGGAGAAGATAAAAGGCAGCTTGGGAAAATGATTTTCTCAGAGACAATCTGGATACTTCAAAGATTTTTACACCCAGAGGTGTAAAGGATGCAGGGAGGAGGAAAAAGAATTTCTTACCCTGCACAAAAAATATAAATAAGCAATAACAAAATGTAAGTGTGCAACCAAAGCATTTTTAGAGCAGGTAAACTAAAATATTCTGAGTCTAGCAAGAAATCGTTAGGTAGCATTAGGCTAGTGTTTCCATTTCTGTGCCAGCTGGTTTCAGGTTCTCTCAGTCTAGATTTTTGTTGACAAATTTAGCCTAATTTTCAGTTTCATTTCACTGAAAAAAGCCTTCCTAACATAAAAATGGAAATATCCTTCCGTTAAACTGCAACTTTTCCTGATAAATATTAATTCCTGCTTCTTTAAAAGGTGCTTATTTGAGGTATTATGAGTAGTAGCTGTGTGTTAAATCTCCCATTCTTTGTACCAGCTTCTTTAAAAAAAAAAAACACCTCAACCAGCCAATGAAAAGTGCCTAGACTGACGCTGTCTCCCTCGGTTAATCCAAGGCCAGCAGAGGGATAATTTGATTAAACTGAGACCCTAATTTATTTAGCTTTAGTTCTGGATCAACCTCTCCTTAATAGAGTGCTGTCGTCGGCGATTGTTTGACGAAAATTAAAGTGACATAAATACCATGGGACCCTTTCAATCTGATTAGTCAGCTAACCTGCCTCAATGCTACCCCAGCCATCAGGCGCTGGCGTCCTTCCTTTCAGCAGCCTCCCTAACAAGTGACAAGTTCCCCTTGAAGCCCGGGCACCCACGCTGCCACTGCCAGCCCCACACTTCACCCATCATCCCTGCTCAATGCCTCCTGTTTGACAAGGTGCCCACACCTTTCTCCATCGCTGCTCTTCGCACAAAGCTAAATATTGTTTTATTAGCAATCAATAGCCTGTTAATCCCAAACGATTTCACAAATCCACTCAGCTCCCAAGCTGATTAAAAACGTTTGGGTTGGTTTTTTTTTTTTAAGCTGCTAAATTTCAGATCTCCCCTCCCCAACCCTCACCCTCTGATATGGCACATTGTAGCTGGTAAGCAAAGCCACAAAAGCAAAAGAGGTCTTTAATGTTGCCTTTAAGTAGACATTTGCAAATGCTGAAGTTTCACAGTTTAAACATGAGCAAATCTCTGCCACCAAACCCTCAGCACATTTACTGGCTCCTCCACTTTCAATCCATCAGCTCGAAACTTAGGAACACAAGAGCTCCTGAGCCTTCCCTTTTCCTTTTGCAGCAGTATGGTAAATTCTTGTTTAGTCTGTGGGCTGGGGCACTAGGGAGTGAGAGAAGTAAGCTCTTTTGATTTACAAAATATAAAATGCTAAGGAAGCAGCTGTTGCACTGTTGAACCATGTTAAACTCACCTCCAAGCCACAGACACAAGATGGAACGATACCTGTGTCTGCACAGTGGCTCACAAGGGAACAGCAAAACAACAATTCCTCTGGGATTTCCTCATCCTCACTCACTGCCTGCCTGCCTTTGCCCTGGAGATGTTGGCTCTGAGAGCTGGTAATACAGTGGCATTTTGCTTAGGTGGTGCAGTGGAGTTCAGGGTTAAGGCAGACAGGCAGGGTTGATAGGCACGTGTTCATTTTTATCTTCCTTTTGCCAGGGTCAGGATTAAATGCTCAAAGCATTTATTTCTTGTTCAGACTCAGATGTTTGTTAATTCTTATCCACATTACCGTCTTACAAGATGCGAGTGCTACAGCACTTGGAGCTAACAAACTAAAAATGGCCCCTATATCCCTCTTTACACGGCCTTTTAAGGATAAACTGTCCAATTAAGAAATGACACCTAAATTCTTTTTAACCCAATACCCAACCACCCCTGGCCCACAATGAGGACTTTCCTACCCAACTACAAAACATCACCCAGACCATGAAGGAGAAGGTGAAAAAGCAGGACTGGCCTCTGCCCTAAAACCCCATCTTGCTTTACAGATCTATTCCTGTATTCTAAACCCTTAAACTCTGAGTTTCCCACCCTGTGCTATCACACACTGCTATTCACACCCCACACCCACAGTCCCAGTGCTGTCACTCAATTTTGGAGCCTTCTCCACGGCCTCAGGTCAGTGCAGGGTTTGCCTGGGGGTCAGTGCCTGGCAGCACAGAAAGCCTGGAATTCCCAGAGCCCAGGGCTCCAACAGGCACACACTGAGCCTCTGAAGCAGCCAGGCATACAAAACTGACTCCGTGAGCTGGCTTAGCAAGTCTGGGTTTTGTTCTGGGTTTTACTCTTCTCACCCCTCCTGAACTGCTCCTGTAGATGTTCTCCCTCAGCAAGGAAGGAAAGGCTGTGGGCAAGCTGATGCCTCAGCAATGCTGCACATACCCTGCCTGAAACACATCTTGAAATGGGTGCTCTTGACTCTTCAGGACAACACCTAACTCTAGAAAAAGTTCTGCTTGACACTAAAGGAGTTAACTAAAAGTAAAAATAACTAATATACTTTTTATGCTCTATGTACACAGATTTAACATATCCAAACTCTGTTTTAAGTAGAAGGGGATAAGTTATTTCACCTGTTAAATCCTCTGGGAAGTCCATTTAAACAAAACATAGATTTCCTAAGTCATCGGCCTTGAGAACAGGGTCCTAGTTCTGCAACAGTAAAGTCTCAGAGGCAACACTTCAAATCACTGACTTCCAAAAGCCAGCACAATTACTTGAAGAATGCTGTTAAAATAGCTCTAAATTTGGCTGTTCAGTAACCATTTCAAATTATCCTTTCATATAAGCTCAGGTTTTTTACATGCTCTTCTCAAACTCTTCTTTCAGCAAGTTTTTGTGTCAGGACAAATACCTATCCTATCAAAAATCCTCATCAAAACAGTGGAACATGATGACAAAAACCCTGCCAAAACACCCACTCATAATTTTCAAAAGGGGTTGACTTGCTAAATCTCAGGCATTTTAAATGGAACATTTAACTTTCTGCCAACCTGAATAAAACAGCAACTGTTTGTTACTCTCTCTTTAGCTAATATGCACAACCCTGTTGGATTTGTCAGTGCTAACAAAGAGCCACAAATGTTCAAGAATTTCAATTTTATATTTTTAATGATAAGAATTAACAGGAAACAATACTAAAATCAATACTTACTCAATTAAGTACTTACTGTGTTTTACAATTCCTCTCCAAATCCTCTGTTTCTGAGGCCAGTGATGGTAACTTTAGAAAATGATTGTTGATTGAAGATCTGAACCACTCTACTGCTCTTGAATTCTAGGATAAAGCAACACATAGATTGTGTCAGGCTGGCTGTTCTGCACAGCAACTATCATGTAGTTATTTTTATTTTGAAATTTTAATTATATCTGCAGATGTACTGTGCAATAGCCTGCACTGTTTAAGGCAGAAAAAAGTGTTTGCTCCTTATTCATAGAATTATTTTTGTGTAATAACAGGGGAAAATGTCATTGATATCTAATCTTTAGCTACGTATTCTGTAAAGATTATGGAACCTGAACTATTTTCTTTGACAGGGCAGTGAGACACACACCATCATCATAAAGAGGTGGTAAGGACTTGAACTGGAAATTGGGAAGAGCTCTTGGTCTGTGGCCTCTGGGTGTGTCCAGACTGCAGAAGGCTCTGGAGTCCAACTAGGTCAGCCTGAAAACTCACACTCTCTTATTTACCAGGGACAGAAAACTGTTCGGTTCTTGCCCAGAGTACTTGTCTTCAAAGTTCCCTAGTGTTTTTATGTTAATGCACTGCTCTTCATAGGAAAAACTAGTAAAATAATCAAAGTTATTCAGCAAAGCAGAAGAGAAACTTAAAACTAGTAAAATAATCCAAGTTATTCAAAAGAGAAATTTTTTCTGTCTAATCTGTATTAGTACAAGGTTACAACCTCAACTGTATGTCAAGACTGCAGTGGCTTCATCTATGAAAGCATTTTGGTTTCTGCTGGAGCAGCACTAGAGGTTTGCAGTGATCCCAACTCTGATTTTTCATTTGGATCTGCAAATCCCTGTTGGTGGATACACACTCAGAAGAGAAGCCACAGTCTCCAATCCAGGTGCGCTCCAGATTTGCTCTGCAGCTGAACTGGGGTTCTGAACTTGTTTAGACTGCTTCAAACCACAGGAGTGGTGCAGATAGTGAATCCAGGGCACCAGGCTAAATCTGATCTGGATTATAAACCCCCCGATCTTCAAATCACAGAATGCTTTGGGTTGGAAGGGATCTCCTAAGGTCATCTAGTCAAACCTGTGTGTAAATCTGTTCAATAACCAGAACATCTTCAACTAGTCCAGGTTGCTCAGGGCCCCACCCAACCTGACCTTGATGTTTCCAGGGATGGGCCATCTACAGCCTCTCCTCTCCAGTCTTCACCATCCCCATCACAAAACATTTCTTCCTTTTTTAGTCTCAATCTGCCCTCTTTTCATTTAAAACCACACTTTGTCCTATCACTGGGACCCAGTAAAAAACCTGTCCCCATCTTTCATATAAGACCCCTTTAAATATAGGAAGACCAAACTTACTGTGCTGTAGATATAAGAATTTTAGCATCTCTCGCTTCTGTTTATTGATCTACTCCTAAGAAACCCTGTTAACATAATATTTTTTGCTCTCACATTGAGAGAGCTGTTGTTACAGAGCTCTTCCCCACAGGAATAATCCCTGTGAAACATTACAAATGGTCACAATTAAGAGCAATTCCTCTAAAGTTTCACTTGGAGCCACGAGTCACCTGCCTCTGCAGACTGAGCTTTAGCAATGCTCATGCATTTTTACCAAGCTGAGGCCACCCAACTTGATCAGTGGAACTGGCAGCCAAATCCTGCAACTGAAAGCTGAGGCAGATGCTCAAGCAGGGTACACGAGCAGCAAGGAGATTTCCTGCTTTCCTCAAGTTCTCCAGAGCACTGGTTCATGTCTCTGTCAATATTCAGAGCACAGTTATGCAGTTTTGCTGTTAATTGATCAGGCACAGGTTTGATTATTAAAAACTTGGTTTCTTTAATTACCATGTTTGCATGCTAAAATTCTGTCTTCTGAACTTCCAAGCCCCAGAAGTGGATAACTGTCAGAGCAGCAGGAGAGTACAAGTCTAGATTCAGAACCAGGGTAGAATTTGAGCCAACAGCCAATTCCCAAACTAAATTCATCTGGATGAACAGTAGCTCAATAAAATTAAGATTGAGTCTCAGTGATTTATCGTGACTTCCAGCTTCCATGTTCATAAGTACCTGACAATAAATGGTTGTTCCATCAGTATTGTTTTCCCTTTTGTTCCCCAGAAAAAAAATCTGTGACTGCAAAAACATGAAAGTCTATCTTCAAAAAACTTCAGAAAATGTGAATTGCCACTTTTACGTTACCATTGCAGTAAACCTGGTGCAACCCCACTGAACCAATACTTTCCTATATCAGCCCAAATCTTTCCCCCCAGAAGTTGTCCTGATTAACTCTTGTCAGCCACAGGGATAAAGTTGTGTTTGGTCTCCTGTTTCCTGCTTTATTTCTCTTCTCTTCAATGCAGGTGTCACTCCTTGCCCTCGGAGAACCAACTTGTCTTGAAGAGACATTACCCAAATATAGCAAGGCTTTATCCAGCATGTGGTTTGAGGTCCTTCAAGGAGAAAGTGAGGAACCCTTCAGGGAACCTCTGATTTGTATAGAACACTCTAACAAGCAACAACTCTCACACAATCACAGAATGCTTTGGTTTGAAAGGGACCTTAACACTCCTCTCATTCTAATCCCCCCTGCCATGGGCAGGGATACCTTTCTCTATTCCAGGTTGCTCCAAGCCCTGTCCAGCCTGGCCTTGGACACTTCCAGGTATCCAGGGGCAGCTTTTGCTTCTGTAGGCAACCTTTAACTCCCTGTATATTTACACAGATTTTCCAATTCTATCTAATTGCTCTTGCAGCCCATTCTGGTCCATTTTAAGCACACTGACCCATTTTAAAATGAGCTGCTCTTCTTATTCCCAGACTTCATTAAATATTGCTCCAGACCCTGCTTTTCTAAAGCTCAGGAACCATTTTAATTCTAGCACAGCTGTTGGATGGAGCTGCCAGGCTGGTGTGGAGCTGAAGACCAGGACCATTCCCATGTATCGCCTCTCCAGGAGCCTGCAAGGCCACTCTGCTGCAAGCAGGATGAGGGAGAGGAAGGGGAGCAGTTTGACAGGAAAAGGGATAGAACAAGAAGACTTTTTACCATGAGGGTGGTAGAACATTGGAACAGGTTGCCCACAAAAATCCCTGGAAACATCCAAGACCAGGCTGGATGGGGTTTGGAGCAACCTGGTGTAGTCAGAAGTGTCCCTGACTGTTGGACTAGCTGACATCCTGAAGGTCCCTTCCAACACAGACCCTTCTGTGCTGCTCTGAGGGGCTCCTGGAGCTCCCCCATCCACCCAGCCGTGACCCAGGTGCCACCCAGCAGCTGCTGTGCCAGCTCTGGGCTGTCCCCTGTGCTTGGCACAGCCCTGTGGCAGTGCCTGCCAGCTCCAGCAGCTCACAGCTGGGTTGGATCTCTGTTGCACATCCCAGCTGTGTGGTGAGCCCTTCTTTTCTGCTTTCCAGAAATGTATGAGCTGCCAAACCCAGCGTGTGGGGAGGTGATGGGAAATAGCTGGGCAACCTCCATCTGGGTTAGGAGCTGTTTGGTGCTGCCTTTGGGATCTGAGCAGCTACAAGGGGATCTGCAGAGCTGCTGAAGTCTTGGCACAAAGGCTTCACTGCAGCCCGAAGCGTCTCCTGTAAGAGCAGAGCATCCTGCATCTAACGCAGAGTCGGAAAAAATTCCAAATGGTTCAGACTATCTGCTTTTCCTGCGCCTCCTGGGTGAACCTGAGGCCAGACTCTGCTCTGCTGAGCCAAAATAACTTCGGTTCTGGGCTCTTCTGAGTAGGCGGGCACAGGAATAACTGGGTTCCATTCGCGGCGTTGAACGAGGCGCTTCCTCCGGCCCACGGTGAAACAATTCCCAATGCCCAACACTGCGAGATGTTTCCCAGCACTTGTCCCTTTTCCTGCGAACGCAGGAGGGCAGTGCAGCTCCAGCTTGGCTTCCAGCATCTCCGGAGCAGATGGTTTCGAGTAAAGCTCAGCCTCGGGTCCCAGTTAAAGGAGTTTCTGATCTTCCCTTCATTACTACACTCGGCAACCCACCTGTAGCTCAACTTTTAAAAGGAAATTCTCTTCCCCATTTACATGAGCCGCAAATCTGAGCTGCCAAAGAAAGGGTGTGGTGCAGGGAAAGGAAGAGAAAATGTGGGAAGAAAGGAAAGGAAGGGGAAGAGGAAAAGGGGGGGGGGGTTTAGATGGGGTTAAAGACTTAAAATAAATAAATGAAGCTGGTGTTGCATTTATCTGTACCACATGTCACCAAGCTGCTGGACTTCAAAAATGGCATCAAAAATGTCTCTAAGAATAGCTCAGAAATTGTACTTGCAATATAAACAGTAGCTGCACGGTTTGAAAACACCTGAAATAGACAGAAAAAATCTAAAAAAACAAATTACCTGCTCACTGGCAGAATTGTTTCCATTCCTTCTGATGGGTTGCAGCCTCCTCATTCGAATTTTCTCTGTGAAATGGATTCCCACTGCCACATTCTGTTTCTTCCACTGCATTCGTTTCACAGTGGTTCTTCCAAGCACATTCAATAGTGCAAAGGCATCCAAAGTGAATGACTGGTGCCACCAAAACAAATTAATCACTGGAGTAAATGAGAAATTTGGTGCAGTACAGAGTGCCCTGTTTTGTGCAATAATTTGGGTTTTTACAGACCTTTTCCCCTTCTGAGCACGTTGAAGCAAGGCCAGCTCTTTGGAACAGAAGTCTGTGGGTGGCAGGGTGCTGACTTGAACCAAGCCCTTACCTTGTGCAGGAGCTCAGCTGAGGATCCCATCACCTGGCACTGCCTGAGAACCACTGAGAGGATGCAGCCACATCAGCTGGGTGATGTTTTCCCAGCAGGACCACAGTCCTGCACAGGTCACACCCAACCTGCTGCAGCCACCGGGCAGAGAGGATTTGATGCTGGAATAGCTCTGAATTGGGAAATATCCATCCTGTGGCTCATCCCTTTGTGGCATTTCCTGGTCTTTTTCTCTTTGATTGTTTTGGTAGGTGATTTTGGTCCTGGGAGTTATGCAGAAATTGTAGAAATCATGGACTATATCTGCAGCCATTAGTTTATACTGTTATTTTATGAACATTTCTAGTTAACATTCTGGGGAGATTAAAAAAACCGTACAAGATTTGCTAGTAGAGTATCAGCTTGACAAACATCTCACAAGTAGTAATAGCATTATTATTATTAATAATAATAATAAAAATAATAATAACAACAACAATAATAATAATTGCTTCTGTCAAGAGGGGACCCTGCTTCTGTTTGTGGTTTGACTTCCTACTGCATGAACATATTCCCATATGGATGAAAACTGAATTCTTCTGAAAACTAACTCTGCAAAGGATGGAAACCTAATGCTTCTGAAAACTAAATCTGCCAAGAATGGATCAGCCAGGTTAATGCCAGGGCTGTTTCATCATGCTGGTAATGAGAGGAGGGACGGTGCTGCTCAGGGCTGCTCTGGTGAGAGCAGCATCTTTGATTTGGGCTGGTTTAAACCCCAGGCCATAACCTGAGACCAACTTCCACCCAGTTCAAGGGAGTAGCAGCACCCTGAGAGTCTCTCACTAGGGCCTCTTTCTCAACAAGTCTTTCAAAAAAATCCTAAGTCTATTTTAAACAATCAAATTGAAAACATTGCAGTCATAACAGACTGTCTGTATTTTCTTCTGAATGGATTCTTTTCCAATAAAGGGGTATGTGACATTAAAAAAAGGCTAACAATCAAATGGTAAAAGAAAACAAATCACAGCAAAATCAGTAGCTTCAGGGAAAAAGGAGAAAAATTAGTGAAATTGAGAAAATTGACTTCAAAAGGAGATAGTTAAAGAAAGAACTAAAAAACATTTAGCAAGCCAATACTTTGAAATGCAGTTGCACTGATATAAAAATAAGGAGCAGCTCCCTCTGCCTTTCCTTTTGTAACAAGCTTGTCATGGGCAAAACTGACAAAACAATCAAAGCAATCACTGGAAAATTAGAAATAAACCTCAGAACAAAAACACCACCAGAATATAAGCAGTCTGAAAGCCTGATATTCTTCAGTGAGATGCTGGAAATTTTCATCTACACTCCCATCAATATTCGTGTTATTCACCACTGCAGTATATGTTGCTAACTAATATGATCTGTGTAGCCAACAACATTGCAATTAATAAGTTTTAACCTATAACCTATAAGATCTATAATTGGCTTTGAACTTGGAACAAAACCATCTTGTCACAGCAAAAAACATGCAAGAGCTTATACACAGCAAAAATATTCACCAAACCATTTCAAATTCAGTTAGAGCAGTATCATGTTTTTTCAGCAAATTAGGTTTTCTATTTTCTCACAGAAAAATATTGAGATCTGAATTTTTCTTTAGGTTTTTTTTTTGTGGGTTTTGTGTGGTTTTTTGTTTTCTTTTTTTTTTTTCCCCAGATAGTGAGCATAAAACTAAAGAACATATTATCAAAATTGCAGAGAATCTTCATTAACATTGGTTTCAACTGCAGTTCTCTACTAAGGGGTTTTCTATTCTTCTGTGGAGAAAAAATAATGTTTTCACTATAATAGCTCAGTTTTGGAAAACACTTGAAAGTAGATTTTGGGCTGGATCATCCTTATGAAGTACCTACATATATCAGGACCATTTTTGTTATAGAAATCTCCACTTACTAATGGATTTAAATAGCAGAAATCTTTATACATACGCAGTCAGCAACCAGTTACTGCAAATAATTGTTTCCAAGAGGATTATTGAATTGTATAAAGCATTTAGAAGTTAGAGTAGTACTAAACAATTAGAAAGTATTTAAGCTTTTACAGAGACCAGCTGAACCAAACAACACAAAAGCATCTGAAAAGAAGTACCACCTTGTGCTTTTGGTTGGGATTTTTTTGTCATTCTGTTACTGTAATAATAATATTTTTAATTGGTGATCAGATTTGGAGAGAGAGTTGTTTTATTTTTTTCTGTGAGAAGAAATGTTATATCTAACATTTCTTTCCATTTTACTGGCCAAATTCTGATTTCATTTGCAATCTCTTGTGATGCAAAGGAACACATCAGAAAAAAATCAAACTTGTCTTTTTTAAGAAAAGCACTCTTACAAGATTATTAAAAGTTACAGGATTGTACATTTCTTTTGGTATTTTGGGCAGAACATTCCTGGAATATCTCCAAGAAGACAGTTGGACAACTGCCAAGGTTAGCAAATCATAAATGTCAAGAATACTAAAATAATGAGCTCATTGCATGGCACACAAACTGTTTGGAAAAGTGAGATTCCAGCTGCCTCCGTGCAGCCATAGCACATGGCTGAGATGCAAGGATGGCCATACAGAAATACAGGGATGGCCATACAGAAATACAGGGATGGCCATACAGAAATACAGGGATGGCCATACAGAAATATTCCTCCAAATCCATCATTCATTCCTCCATCATTTTTTCCCGGCCGCCAGAACGAAGAGCAAACAAACAAAGCAATCTGACCTCGGCAGAAAAGATAAAGTGAACTGCAAACAAATGTGGAATTCCCTCTCCCTCATCAACATGCTCCCAGTGCCCCCAGCAGCCCGTGCTGCCAGGAGAGCCCTGCAAAAACCCCTGGGACCACAAACCCCCCCGGCAGCGCTGGATCCATTTCATCCCCATTCATCCAGGCTAAGCCCCGAGTTTAGGGAAGTTGGGTTGCCCAGAAATGCACACGTTGGGTTTCCCCCGAGCTTTGTGCCTAAGCTCCAGCCTGACAGGCATCAGCCAGACCCAGCTCCCTGTTTAAAAAAGCCTCTGCGGCGTTTCTATGTCCAGCAGCTGAACCAAACCGCACAAAAGCGGCTGAAAAGAATTGGTAAAAGGTTAGGATAGGTTGACTGTTTCCAAATTGGAATACTAATGATGATCTTTAATGAAGCCTGACAGTACAATCTGTTTCTTATTGTCCCCTAAGTGCTGGCTACTGATCATATTCACTGGCTTTAGGTGACAGGGACAGACAGGGACAAATGGGCCCCGCTGGTGAGCAGGACTGTGCACAGCTGATCTTTCAACAAGGATTAAATTAATTAAAATGATTCTCCCATCAGAAGAATCAGTCCTTTGATTTTTTTATCATCGTGGTGGTTATTAATTTTGAATGATGTCTAATTGGTCCCACTACTGTTTGGGTCAGCTGGTTTAGTAATGTTCTTAGAAAGCAGTAAAGAATACATAATTTTTGTAGCTGTATCAGGGAGCTGAATGAGGAAGAGAATCCCCAATTTGATTGAAGACCTCTCATAATGTGTAAAAACAATGGAAAAAGTAGGCAAAATAGCTGCCAGACCCAACTAGCGAAAACCAGCTTGGCATTCTAAATTTTACTTCCTTCAATAAAAAAATTAAAGCACTTTCTCATAAGGATAAGAGTTGTTAAAACACTTAAATAAATGCTTTACTGTGGTATTGATAATAAGCATAGTTGGAAATACTTCATGCTCTGGGCAAGGACAATATGCTGAGGGCTGGAGGGGGCTCAGAAGGAAGCCAGGATTGATCAAGCAGGGCATCACTAGACTGCAGAGGCAGAACCCACACAGGCTGTGTGCAATCTGACCCAGCCATTTCAGCATTTGGCCCTAGCTCCACAAAAAATACCTCCCATTCCTTCTCACAAGAATTCTTCTGAAGCCAAGAACCAATCCAGTACAATCTGGTCTCTTACTCAAATTTTTAAGGTATTTAAGCCCTTTCAAACAGCAGTGGGAGTTTAGAAGATGCCATGGAAGCACCTGTGGGTCATAAAATTTCCCATCTGCCTGGTTCTAATGTTTAGGCTGGGTGTGTCACCACAAAGCTACAATAATGCCTAAACCAACCCTGCAAGGTGCATGTGGGGCTGCTTCCTGGGAGTTTTCAGACTTAAATGACAGAGTGAAATACCACTCACTTTCTGAGCTTTAGGGCAGCAGACATCTCACTCCTGAAACACAAAGGTATGGGAGCATGGGGAATCTGAAGGACAGCTAAATCCTCAGTCTTGGCCATTCACACAATTAAAACCCCAGAGATATCTCCTGACATCCAAGTCTCACTCAGATGAAAACAGAGACATAATTTTTGGTTGGTTTTTTTTTTTTTTTAGTTTGTGTTCTCCACATAGGAAATTGTTTCTGCCTTACTTACCCATGACAATAAATACACAAAAGCAAGGAGAGGTTCACCTGGGAAGGCATCCATTCCATCAGTGGATTAAGGGTTTAGATGATACACACCCATATAATTTAACACATTTTAGGGCTGAAGGTATTCCTTCCCTCTTCCCTGCAGCTGGCAGTGGGAGGCATCATTCCCTTGGTAAATACACCATTTCACCATTCCTCTCTCCTGCCACGCTCCCCAGCCCCACAACTTCCCATCTCATTGGAAAAGGAAATAGTTTGCATGGCAGATAAAAGTGGTCCAATCCTGCTTTCTCCAGAATTGAGCTCTCCTCTAAGAAATCACCACAACGGCTGCAATTCACATGCTTCAGCTAAAACCTAAGTAGGGCTGGAATAGCAGCACTTGAATAAAAATTACCCCCACACATTAGCTCTTTGGAGGCAACAGCAAAATGATCAACCCAGGAGCATTCATCCACTACAACACATGAAAAACATATCTTTTACAGTCTTAGCTACATTTTGTAAGAAATTCTGGTTAACCTGATCTTGCCAGGCTTTACTACCAGCCACAATTCCCACCAAATTATCTTCCTAACTCCCGAAGTAAAAAGAGATGTAAAAACTCTGTTTCTAATTCCTGATCCTACAGATGGCTGTACTTTAGAAATCATTCTATGGAAAAGCAAGCTAAATCTCAACCAAATTACAAGTCACTGTAACAATAAATAAAAAGCTTGCACATGATAGAGTCCAAAGTGTCATTCGAGTTTGGGCAGCTGGACCTGGGTCCTATTTCATAGGTTAAAAGCATTTATACTTGTTAGATGAAGGTTCTTTTTATCTTTTCTCCACTTGCATTCCTCCTCCTTGTTCTGCTGTGTTTGGTTAGACTGGGCACACTGATCTTATTCAGCACCATTACTAAGTGTTTAGACAAGGAGTTAAGGTACAGATTGTAAAATCCAGCTATTGCTCCTGGCCTCAGCACTGACTTGAGACAGATCTATACATCTATGACTTAGGATACAATACATTCCTGCTTTTTCCTTTCCTTTTCTTCCATGAATATGCTGTTCTGCAAAAAGGTTTTAAGCAAACGAAGCTAAACCTCATTTCACATTCTCCCATGAATACATTCTCTTAACAAACCATTCTAGCATTTTTGGTATTATTCTTCTCAAAACATATTTCAAGACTGGGTGGAACAAAAGGTTACTGACTAATATCCAGTGAGACAATACCAGCTCATAAATGTCATGTCCAAGACTAGTACTCTAACAACTTCTTTTCATATCTGCAGTCAGAACAGATAAGCAGGTGAAAAGAACCTCGCTGAAATGTGCATTGAGAAATTTACTTCCACAGTGACAAGAGTCTGAGATTTTAAAATAAGATTAAAATGTTTTGAAATCTATACAAGGCTCTCATTGTTTGCTTAAACTTTGAATCATGCTTGGAACTCAAGTCTTCTCATACTCTTTTTAGAGACACAGCTGTTCTGATTGAGGTTTCAGAATTTTTCCAAATATGAACATGTATGTTAAAGCAAGCACATTAAAGAACCCATTGCTAAATTCAGCTCTTCAAAACTTAGGTGTTGCATTGCTACCCAGTATTGCTTTCTCCAAAACACATCTAAATATAAAACTTGCAGTTCTTCTTTACAAGCACCGTGCCTTTGATTTAAGCCTCACAATTTCCTGCTGGCTAAATGCTGTTTTACACCCCACGGCTGCAGCCTGGATCTGCACAGCAGCTGTTTAATGTCCTGAATCAAACCAGTGTTTTAGTGCAAGGTGGAAAACAGACATCTTCCCCCTCATGACAGCTGTGGAATCCAGTAGTGACATTTTTGTGACCTGAGTTCTAGAAGTACATTCATTTTTATGCACACACAAAGTTTCAGTCCCGAGAGCTGTACTGGTTCCCTAAGGCTGTGTGAATGCCTTCTTTTCTTCCCTATATCCCACTCAAAACCACTGTGGACTTCTTCATACCCAGCAAAGGAATGTGTTATCCATAACAGCCAACCTCTCAAAACATAAAAGATCCAGGTACAAAACCCAAAAATCACAGAAGAAAGCCTGCAACCCAGGTCAAAAGGAGCTCCAACAGCTGTACTCGTTGCTCAAACAATAAGAATATCTCTGGCCAACTACATGATAAATTCTTCTCCGAAACAGGACAGTATCATTGAGATTTTTTATTATTTCAGGTTTCCCCCAAGTAAACACCAATCTCTGTTGAGATATTGCTCTGAACACTGCTAGATCAGAAACCTCCAACAGCTTCTCCCTTTGACTCACACCTGATTGTAAAATTATTACTTTACAGGCTCTTAAAAAAACAAGAAGTCAGGCAGATCTTGACAGGCATAACTTCATCAAAGGAAGGTAACATGGGAAAACTCATGTGTACATTGAAAACAGAGCTTAAATAGAGCCAAGCTTAAGTATTTGTGGAGAAAACTCTCATCTCTTTCTGGTGACCATGATTTCCATACAACCTATTTGGATACTGTGAGATTTTCCTGAAGAGAACTCGGCCTCTAATGGTGGTTTTTAGTTTATATGGTGACAGGCTTTCTGGAATTCCCCGTCTCTGCACTCTTTTTGTTCTCCTAAATACTTTCCCTGCTGGAAAATGCACTGATTCCAAACAGCCATAATGGCTAAGTCCTCTAGCAAATGCCTTAAGTACCTGATTTTGAATAACACCTTGTCCAAGGAATTGGCCACTTGTTAACCTTTAACCCTGTGTACTGCCATGCAGGAGGAATCCGCTTAAAATTCTCATTGTAAAGATGCACAAGGAGCAGCATTAAGGCTGTTTGACCTCAGGATTTTCTGAAGGTAACTTTTGGATGTAATTTTCTCACATCTTTTAGCATTTGCAAATAACTCCTTCCACAAGAACTTGAACAAACTTCGTTTTTGTGGTGCATTTTTTTCCCCATTTTGTGGTCCTGTTTAGCAGTGGGAAAACTGACAATTCTTTCCAGAAAAAGGTGCAAACAACTTAGAATTCAGAAGAGCCTAAGAAAGAAGCCATATTTACTTTCCCTGGATGGGGAATAAGCTGGTTTTGACAGCTGATCCTTCTGGTAATAGAGTTATCCCAAGGGACCAGAAATCATCCACTGGGAAAAGTGAAAAGCTTGGTATGGACCTGCCTTATGCAGGCCACTGGGAAGAAAACACTGAATTCCAGACAGATGCCATAAAAAAACGTGTAATAGATTATTACCATCTAGAACAAATATATAGAATATAACTGTTACAGCCAGATATGCAAAGTTGCTTACAAAAGGAGGCACAACACTGAGAGAAACCAAGGCACAGTCGGATGGATGCAAATGCAGAAAATCCCAGAGCTGCTCCACAGTCCCTCTGTCTCCTTACGGGCCACACCACGAGACACAACCCAGGACAAAACTCATTTGGTCAGGCTAAATTCATGATCTGGATCTCCACATGATGAGTTACCATCATGAGGCAACTCTTCTCATCAGAACTATCTTACTGTGTTAGTGAGCAGAACACAGGATTTCTTCAAGCAGCACAGAATCCCTTGCTGACGATCCCACAACATTATTAAAAACAGTTCTGGTAGGCTGGGAATAATCCATTCTGTTTAGCATGGTGAAGGACTGCCTTCATAGTAAAGAAGGACAAAAAAGGAATCAATTTTCTATGAATATGTTGGTTTCCATTAAGTAATTTTAAAATTACTTGCATGTACATAGATCCCAGATTAGATGACTCTGCTAGGTTAGTTCTCTTGCAGCTGTAGGTATATCCCAGCACCTGAAACTCAAGCTGAAACTCTCAGGGAGTCTGATCCATGAAACATTCCGTGTCCTGTGTACCAGGGCAGCTTATGTTTGGTTTTAGTTATTATTTAGTCTATATATACACTAAATAAATGTTTTACAGTGAGTTCCTCAGAACAGGTAGATAATTCACCTGGCCCCCAACTTCAATTGACAAAAGTAGTACATAAAATACCAGGCTAAAAAATTTATTTTCCTGAAATCTAGAAGAAAATGCTCTTTAAACTAAAATTGTTATGAATCCTAGCAATATCATTGCACCATTTCCATTTTAGTGCTAAAGAAGTAGGTTTCAGAGAGCATTTCAATAAAGCAGGTTCAAGTGCAATGCTTGAAGTTGCAGCACCACTGGTCCTTGGATTACAACCTGTGTGGAAGTCAAGGATGCTTAGCACTTCAAGGATTCATTTCCAATAGACAAATGAACAGTACCTGGGAAATTAAACTGGTGTGAGGGGCTGATAGTTCCTGGAAAGAAGTGAAGGCAGGACTTCCTTTCTCTTCCAGCCTTTCAGATTTATCCTCCTGGGGTGCAAGGCTGGCAGCTGCCCAATTGCACTGCTGACACCACATCACCTGGCAGCTGGTTTTGTCATATCTGGTGGAAACCACAAATGAGGGGATTCTTAATTAACTTTTCATTTAATACTTACTGTCACTCTTCCATCCCTGAGCATGTATTCATTCCCATGGCCCGTGTGTTTCTCTCCACTGGAACCTAGACACTTTCTCACACATTCATTTTTGAACACTGCATTGTTACACTTGCCTGACCAATGAAGGTGCAACCTTTTTTTGGATGCAGCACTCAGTCTCCTCAAGGTGCCAGAAGTAATCATCTGTGTATTACAGAAAAAAAAAGAAAGTAAGAAATAAAAAGAGATGCAGAGAAAATTTATTGCATAACTACATTCATAGAAACAATTATTTTGCTCCCACTCCCACTCCCAGTAGTGGCAACTACTACTGATGCAGCAGCCCTCTTGTTAGAGAGTAGAAATGAGCAGAAATACAGACATGTTGTTTATCACAGCATGAAAAGGGGTCTGGTTTATTCCTCTTCACAGCTCAGCCATCCTGACTCCAACCATTCCCTGACTCTGGCTGCAGCAAGCTCCTGCTGTGGGGTTCCCCTGCAGTCCTTGATTTCAGGGATCAGTGTGCAGGTTCTGAATGCAGCTTTTACCCAGCCAGACTGTGCCTGCAGGGATTGGTGTGCAGGCTCTGAATGCAGCTTTTACCCAGCCAGACTGTGCCTGCAGGGATTGGTGTGCAGGCTCTGAATGCAGCTTTTACCCAGCCAGACTGTGCCTGCAGGGATTGGTGTGCAGGCTCTGAATGCAGCTTTTACCCAGCCAGACTGTGCCTGCAGGGATTGGTGTGCAGGCTCTGAATGCAGCTTTTACCCAGCCAGACTGTGCCTGCAGGGATTGGTGTGCAGGCTCTGAATGCAGCTTTTACCCAGCCAGACTGTGCCTGCAGGGATTGGTGTGCAGGCTCTGAATGCAGCTTTTACCCAGCCAGACTGTGCCTGCAGGGATTGGTGTGCAGGCTCTGAATGCAGCTTTTACCCAGCCAGACTGTGCCTGCAGGGATTGGTGTGCAGGCTCTGAATGCAGCTTTTACCCAGCCAGACTGTGCCTGCAGGGATTGGTGTGCAGGCTCTAAATGCAGCTTTTACCTGCCTAGACTGTGACTGCAGGTTCCAACAACATTCTCTAGCTGCACACCCAGACTGACCTCACAGCAGTGATTCTCTCTCCTGATCCAGTCCTTCTGGAGCTTTCCTTCAGTATGCCCTTCCTCAGGACCATTCCTACAACAGGAGAGGCTCCCAGTAGCTCCCTCTTCGAAGCTCTCCCCCTAAGTACCCAACCCACCCCTTTTATCACATTTTACCAGTCACAGCTGTGACCCATAAAGGGCAAGGCTGTTCCTCTTCCTTGGTGATCAGTACAGCTGTGACTTATCAGGGATGAGGTCACTTGTAATCCTTCCCTCTACACCTGCATACCACCAGTGCTGGTAAATAATCACATTTCTTTTATGTTTTAACACCGGTTCTGATATGGTCTGTCCAAGTGCAAGTACACTTTTTCCCTACTGTGTCTTTTGTCTTAGGCACAAAGCATTTCATAAATTGAATATCCTTCACCTTCTCAGCTCTCAATTAAAACAGAGCTATCAGCATTGGGAGGTGCTGCTGATAACTGAAATATTAAAAGAAAAAAATATCTTTTTTCCATTGTTCTAAAGAATTTCTTAATCTTTTGGATTAAGAAAATATTAGTTGTGAGAATTCAGGGATTCTGGCCTCTGAGATTTTGAATAGTCCAGACTTGCTAAATTTTCCTCATCTTCTCAGTATCCAAAGCAACAACATGTTATTCTTATGACAAAGCTTAAGCATAAATAGAAGTGATCCTTTTGTTATCTATAAACAGCACAACTACATTCCATCAGCAGGGCTCCACCAGGCCTAATCAATACAATCCACATTCTCCTGATCATTTTTAGAGGCAGGCAAAAAGCAGGGTGACAGAATGATAAATAAACCAGAAAAACGTGCTCCATTTAAACCATTCCATCAGGACTGGCTTTTCCTCATGCATTACCCAGTGCTTTTTAGCTCATGTAAGATCTTGTATGTCACAGGCAAATTGGTTACACACAGCAGCAGGTTATCCCAAGCAGAAGTTGGGCAGGACAGTGTCCACAGAACACCTCAGCTTACAGCCTGCAGCCCAGGAGAGCAAGGCAACCTCAATACAGGTGAAGAATGAGCAGATGAGCCAGCCTCACTCTTCTAGGGGTTAAAAGGTTGATCACTGACCTGAATTTTCCCATTTCAGACCCCTATTTGGGTTTGAAACATCTGAAAGTGAAAGGCACAAGAAAAGCTGGGCACAGAACTTTGCCCTAAAGATACACATTTAGTCAGGGTCAGTCAGAGCAAACACAAAACAACGGATACGTGGGCATTAAACCTAAGAGGCTTTGCTTATTGACATTTGTGAGCTCACTTTTGAATACTTTGCCCTTTAAACCTTTGTTTGAAACTCCCAATGTAGAAGATGACAATTCCAACTTAATCGACTGAAAGATGAAATCAAACCTTTGAACTCACTGAAAGCTACCTGTCCCCTGCATTTTTGGCTTCTACTACAACATCTCAATACTTTAATGAGGTCCCTCAGTTTTCAAGGGCATTTAAATGAAGAATAGTGCAGCTAGAGGTAGTTACTATTGTAGTTAAAAAAAACAACAAAACACTACATCACATCTTTTTTTTTTTGCAAAATCCTCAAATGGGTCTTAAACAGAGATTTACTTTAAAATACAACCTTTCCTCTGCTGACCGGAAGAGATCCAATCTGTAATTCATCGGGCATCTTCTAATCAATTTTGTCAGATGTTGTCCTTGCAGATTTCTGCTATGTTCTGTGTCCCTCCTAGGTAGAAGCAAGCTATGCTTCTGTATTTTGTTGTTCACGGAGTGATCTTTGAAATTATTTGCTAGTCCTCATCTTAGTTTCCACCAAAGCCCTTTTGGGAAAGAATGAAAATAAAATAATGAAAATTGCTCTGGGCATTTTTGTTTATGCTTCTGGAATATTTGCTGATTATTTACATAATGAGGATATTTTTTGAGATTTTAGATAAAGATGTAGCAGCTAACAAAGTGTTCACATCGTGTGCTCTGCTGTGTGAGTGCTTTACTGATGTCGCTCCACTTTTCTGGTGAGTAAACACCCTCCAGTGCAGAATTGTTTGCACAGTGGAGGAACTCTTTGGAGAAATATCACTGAATAAGAAAAAATAAGCAGCAGAAAGACATTCTGGACCACTGAAATGGCCAAAATCCCAAAGAGGTGGCTCATCCCCAGACACTGAATGTTTTGTTCTCACTGCATATTTCAGGGCTGCGTGTTCTTTCATGGAAGAGGGAGTTGGCTGCTTGGGACCAAGGGAAAATACAGGTTAATCATACTTGTGCTTTACATTTCATTCAAAACCATGTGAGAAGTTCATATAAATGTTAACTAACTGTCAATTAATCTTCCCCTTTGCCCTCCCGTGGCAATTTCCCAGGCAGCCGGGGTGGAGGGGGAAATCCTTGTGTCACTCCTTGTGTACGGCTGAAAGACCCAACCAACGGGATTTATTAACCCCATATCGAGCAGCAAGGACCCACCACAGCCCCAATAGAGGTCCTAGCAGGCCACAAACACCAGCACAAGGAGCAGGGCTGCGGCACAATGGGCAGTGCCTAAGCCTGGGTTTACCAACACCTGTATTAGCGCTGCTGCGGCCGGACAAGGCGTAATCCCATAAGCTGCCCATTTTTACCCCCCCATCAGTTGATGGATTGATTGAGACCTGGAGGAGGCAGGTTTGTGCAGCCTGTGGGTCCATCCCTGCTGCCTGGGTGGCTCAGTAATGAAGGCAGGGCGCTGAATGTGAGGTTTATATGTATGGAAGGGATTAAGGGCGTCGGGGTTTGTGTGAACCGATGTTGCCATATTCTCTCTGCCGCATCGCGGTAATTGGGTGGGAGGAGCAGGAGTGGATCCATTAGTTTGTGTCTGTTTGCCCAGGAGCTGGGTGCTGCAGATTCAATTTTGCTTTTGTGGAGCCAGGGCTTTGTCTGGGCGAGCCCTCAGCACCTCTGTACACTGCCCACACTAAGGAGATTGGGCCACAAAGGAGAAGCCTCAGAGGCAGCAGAAAATGCAGCCTGAGCTCAAGTGCTACTTGAGGGCAGAGAAATCCTGCCCGGCCCAGCCCTGGGAGAGAAAGTGAGAGATAATTGAAATCTATAAACACCTCTGGAGCCTTTTGATTATTTTATTAGTTCTCCACGTTTGGGCTTAACCAAGCCCGTCATCAAAGGAGCCGTGAGCTCCTTACAAGCAAACTGAATGGCTTGAAATTTCACTGACTTAAGAAGCAATTGTTGGGATTATTTGCTGGGCTTGCATAATTCTAATGCAAAAAAAGAGAAAAAAATCCATTTCCTACATTATTTGTACAGCTGGAGTAATCACTTTGTGTGATGATGTGAAAAAAAAGAGAAATTTGCAAGCCTGTCTCTCCCATAGTGCCAAGAATGCACTTTCAGCCACAACAGGAAGAAAACAATAATTCTGGGAATCCTGGTGCCAGGGATAGGCTAGGACAAGTTGCATGCAACAGACATTATTAACAGGCAATGTTAAATGGGGGGAACAAGTCAGATATTGAGCATTGCCACATCATTTCCACAACGATTTGGAGGATGCTTTCTTTCAGTCAGAATAGCTAAACTTTGAAAAGTAACTATGTGAAGGAAGCTGTGGGGTAGAGGGAAGATGGGGCTATTCAAAATAATAACCCAGAGGCAGCATATCCTTTCTCCTTTTAAAAAGTATTTTCATCCCCAAAGCTTAATATTATCATTCTGTTAATTACACTTCCCAAAAATTTGATAGTTTGTTTTATACCACCTTTTTATTTTATGTTCTGGTCCTAAACAATGGCAGTTGTTTTTCTGAATAAGAGAAACTAAAAATTGCTGTAGTTAGAGTTGTGTGAAAACTGAAAATATTCTGATATTTCTGGCTCAACTTTAGAACCAACAAACGCACGGTAGCAATACAGCATTGAGGATAATGTGTGATCTGTCCTTGTGTTACTCCAGGATTTCCTCACTGGAATTGTTTTATCAGCACGGAACTGTAATGACACAGAACCTGTTTACTAGGTAGTGATTCAATCTATGTTATTGATTCCATGTCAATCAGTGTCTATTGGAATGATTCTGTGATCACTGATTGCCTGAATTGCGTAAAGCAAGAAGACCCTTCTGTATTTTTAAGTGGATGTAAAGGAGAATGTTTAAATTCTGTGCAGACCAACATTCCTCCCTCAGTTCCATCCTTCCCTGTATTATCCAGGCTTGTGAGCTGACCAGATGGGGCAGCCCAAGGGCATGAGAACATGCACATCAAAACAGCTTTGCAGCTCCTGTCCTTCAGGCCATCAGAAGACAAGGACAGGCACAAACCCCTGCCCCTGGGAGGGGTTCTCAGGCAGGTGACACAAGCTGGGGTGGCACTCACTCCACCACCTTTGGGGACAGCAGGACACAGGAACGGCAGAGCCTCCTGTTCCCAGAGCCAAGCTGAGCCCTTGGCCTCAAACACTCCTGAGCTGGATGGTGTCCAAGGTTAGAAGAGTCCAAGGAGTGGAGTTTCTGCCCTCACTGATCTCCACTGCCACCAGTGGGTGACAACCACACCATTTACTGTGCTCCTTCTTAAACAAGGACTCCTGCTCCGTCCATTTCTCATTTAAAACTGTGCTGACAGCAGCCAGGAGACCAAATAAAAATCTACAGAAATTGTGGTCCTGTTTTTCCCCCACTAAAAAAAAAAGTGTTCCCATCTAGGTACCCTAGAAGATGTCTAGAGTGCCCCATGCCCTCCCTGTTTTAAGAAACAAGCAATTCCCCATGTCTTTACCTATTCCTCATTTATGGCACCACTCATCCCTGCCAAGGACAGACAGTTCAGGCTATGATGGTCCCTGTGGGCATTCCAGGAACCACCAGCTTGCGCAAGCAACCACTTTCCCCTCCTGGTGACAAAGGCCTGAATTTCCCCTGTTCTTTCCCTCCTTCCTGCAGGAGCTGAGCCCTCTGCAGCAGCCCTGGCAACACCTGCTTGGTTTGCAGGGTAATGCTACTTAGAACACCTGAGCTCATGGCTATGGGAAATCAGATCCTCTGTGGATGATCAATAAAACTGAGATGGTTGCACAGGTTTGTCTGACCAGACAATTCCAGACTCTCAGGTTCAAGCAGCTCAAGAGACAAAGAGGAATGAGGTGAGCTGGGGGTGTTTCAACAACTCCTTTCATCTCAGCTGGTGAAATCCTCTCAAATCCCAGCCTCAGAAGGGAAGAAAAAGATTCCCAAGAAAAGGATGCTTTTAATTCAGATTATTTTCATGTTGGGGTTTATAACACAGACCCAACAAATGGATTTGCTGCTGTAAAGAATGGACACTGAAAAAGTAAATGCTTTGTGAGTCAGTTGGGCTCTGAGTGCAGAGCAGGAGGGTCAGACCCATCATGTGGCTGCTGCAAAATGGGAAAAGCAGCAGAACAGGGTTTTCTGTTTCAAGTTAGCCCTTCCAGACTGATGTTCCTTTATTGAAGTAGGAAATAATTTAGGAAATCATAGAATTCCTTTGGGGCTTTTATCTAAAAATAACCATCTTATTTCTTCCTAAAAGAGCAAGCACACAGGTATGTTTTCACCACTTACTGCAAATTACTGTCTAAATAGTTTTGTGCAAGGGAGGTGATGTTGTAAACAAGCCAGTCAGAACATTAGGTTGTTAATATGTTCTATTGGACCAGACAAAAAAGAGAGAGTATGAAATAACCAACTGTGTTTTTAGCAAGTGTTTCCTACCAAATCCTACCTGTTATTATTTCTCTCTTAGTGTTACAGCTGATTACTGCAGAACATGGAACATGGGGTCCCACTAGGTTCCCTTTCCTTCAGCTGGAACACAGGATCATCTTTTAAGGTCCCTTCCAAGCTGGGCTGTTGTCTGTGAGGTAGTAAAAAGAAGAATTAAATCAGCAGAGAGAGAGGGACAAATCAAAGAGACTGAGAGAGACAAATACAAAAGTGCTTGACAACTTCAGAAACAAACCAAGGAACAGAACATTTTTTGTGGATGACAGAGGGGTCTTGTACTCCTCTCAGTGGAGGAAATCCCTCAGGCCCTGCTATGGATGTGCCTTCCCAGAAAATAAAAACTGAAATCCAGAATACACAGTTCATGGAATTCGAGAAAAAAAAACCCACTTAAATTAATTAAACTACTTTGGGGAAAACAAAGGCAGTTTTGTGCCCTAAAGTGGAGTTCAGCACCTCTTCACTTCAACATGTTTTAGTTAAGAGTTCACAATGTCTTTGGAGCAGATGATGCTGCTGATGATTATTGCTGTTGTTGTTGTTCACACACTTTATTCATGTCTCCATCTCACTCCTGAGCTGACTCTCTATGGAGAAGGACCAACAGCTTTCTAAAATGACTGCCCTAAGCTGCAGGAGGAGGCTGCCAAGTGAATCCTGCCCTGGCTGCACTGTGGTAAATTCCAGAGCACATCATAATGCTTCCAGTTGTTTGTTTGAGTCATCTTGTGGTGCTGCACGCACATTTAGCTGATGTACCAACACTAATGAGTCATGCTGTTCTTGGGTTTATAAAATGTCTCATAAAAACAAGCAGCTTTATTGCCAGGCTCGTCATGAATGATAATCCCACAGATAAAACACGTTAATCAGACAATGTGCCAAGGTAATTACCAGAGCAGGGATCTGTTTTATGGAGTTTGTGGGTGTGTGGTTACACTAAGTTCTTTTTGCACTGAGCAGACAGCAGCTGCCTGCTGCTGAAATCCCTCTGTATCCACAAGGATCAGATGCCAATAAAACAATATTGTTAAGCCAAACCATGTTCATCCCAGAGCTGTCAATGTGCAGCCTGCACAGAATCTTTCCTGTCACTTTTATTTAGCACACATGCAGACATCTCAGCATCACTGCTGAGAACCAAAAAAATCTTCATTGAATGCTAAAGCTTAGCAAGGTGCAGTTCAGAAACTGGGGACTCTCACAGAGCTGTCATCTCTTGTTGCTTGTGAATAATGAGAGAATGAAGCACAGAATGAGGATGGTGGGCTGTTCTCCTCACTTCAAACCTTTGTATATAAACACTGAACTCATCTTTTAATGTAGAAACACTTTGCAATAGGATATTTGCTAATAATTTTAATTTCTGCCATCTTTGACAAGTGATTTTGTTTCTAGGCAGCATCACCATCCCATGTCCCACACTGCTGTGACATGGCACGGGGGTTAACAACATGGCAAGAAGCTGTTCTTCCCCTCAGGCCTACTTTGTTTCACACCTTCTCCCTCAATCACAAAATTTAAAAAAAAAAA
>VXBR01003864.1:199046-209046 GCA_013400215.1 Cisticola juncidis
AAAAAAAAAACCACAAAAAAACCCCCACAAAAAAACCCCCAAGCAAACAAAAATCACAAGAGAGGAAATACTATTACAAAATCCAGCCTAGGCTACTCTCCAAAGCACAGCTGAGCCCTGGGATTCTGGGCAGCCAATGAACACCTTGAAAGAAAGCTCCACTGTCTCATTTAGGGGGAAATAATAATAATAATAATAATAATAATAATAATAATAATAATAATAATCTGGATGTTGGTCCAGAAACAGTGACTCTGACTGTTGTTGGAGTACTTCCAAACATTTATCCACCTTTCCATACTGCATGTGACCAGATATCCCTAAAGGGCCTGTGGCTCACTTCTGAAATGGGCAGAAAGCTCATTATCCAGATTACCCTCATTTTGCAGCTTTATATTGGAATTCTCATAATCAGTAAAAGCAGAGTAATAAATAATAATAAATAAAGGGATGCTCCTAGTGACAGCCCTCAAGCAGCAAGGTCTCACTGGAGCCATCAGAGAAAGGCTGCAGCAGCACTGCCTGAGCACAGGTAACTTCCCAGCTTGGGCTAACCTGTACAGCCACTTGTGAGGGGTTTTGTGACACACAGAATCATTTAGGTTGGAAAAGCCCTCTAAGATCACTGAATCCAACCACCAAGCCTCCCCTGCCAAGCCTGAAATTGTGTCCCCCAGTCCAGCTCATTTTTTGAACCCTTTCAGAGATGATGACTCCACCACCTCCCTGGACAGCCAGGGCTTGATAACCCTTTCAGTACCGAGATATTTCCTAAAAGCCAAAGCAAACCTCCCCTGGTGTTACCTGTGGCCCTTTCCTCTTGTCCTGCTGCTGGCTGTGGCCTGAAGAGCTAGGGGGGTTTGTAGAGGACACCTCCAGCTTCCCAGGGGTGGGAACCACCCCGCCCCAACAGCTGTCCCCAGCAGCTGTGCTGGCCCTGTCCCCTCAGGACATGGATTCCCCTGGCCCAAGTCCCCACAGCTGCACAGGACCAGCTGTGGGGGACACTCAGTGAGAAACGTTTCTGCTCCAGCACAAAAATCCAAGTGTCACTACAGGATGACACTTGGGAGAACAGCTCAGGCTCAGCTGCACTTGCAAGCCAGCACCAAGTCTCCAAGGCTGATTAAATTGTTTGAACTGACTTTATCTCTCTTTTGCCTGCCTAACAGTGTCTTGTAGGGGGGGTGTGCATTTTATTCTGCCACTGAGAAGGAATAAACTTTAAAATACCTGTGTAACATGGAAACAGATTTTGTGCCCCACTATAATTCAGTTTCCACACCCTGGGACATTTTGGTGAGCAAAAAAACTCCCAGCATTTTGCTATTTATTCTACAATACCATTGTTTTGGCATTACATAACAGATATACAAATAAAATAATGGAAAGCATGGCAGCTATATAGGCCATGGGACCTACATAACAGGAAAACCAATTTAATGCCATCTGGCAGTTACCTATTTAAACAGAACTACAATGTCTGTAATCACAGGGGGACAACAATGACCAGAAAAGAAGGTTGATCACCTTAATGGCAGGTTTATCCCTTGGGTTTGGGGCCATAATGTGAGAGCTGAGAGTACAAAAAGGTCCAGTCCACTGAACACCTTGCTTGCTGATTCTTAGGACACTGGACAATGTGATTTTTGTAGGTCCCTACTAACTGAATGACTATTCTGTGATCAGTGGTACCTGTGATGCCTTGGGAAGGCTGATCTGAAACACAGACTGGGCAGAGCTAGAGAATAAAGCAGGGATTTAGTGAAAGGGCTCCAGGATCCACTTCGGGCAGGAGAAGAGCCTGGCCAGGGCTACACCCAAGGTGGACCCACAATGAACACAAAAGGGCTGAAAGGTCATGAAATCTGACATTTATGTAAGTTTGAGTCCCTTTGCACATTGGGGTTTAACTGTCCAATTCCAGCTCCAGGCTGGGATGTCCCATCCTTGTTCCTCCCTCCAGCCCACCCTTGTTTGTGCTTTGGGCTGAGAGCTGTCCCTGGTGTGCAGCAGGAAAAGGATTTGTTCTGTGTCCCTGCTGTGTGCAGAGCTCACAGCACTGACTGTGAGCTCAGAGCTGCACCCTGGGCAGCTCAGAGTGTGAAATACAGCAAAGATCAAACTCAGGGCAGCACAGAGTGTGAAATACAGCAAAGATCAAACTCAGGGCAGCACAGAGTCTGAAATACAGCAAAGATCAAACTCAGAGCCTGGGCAGCAGAGTCTGAAATACAGCAAAGATCAAATTCAGGGCAGCTCAGAGTCTGAAATACAGCAAAGATAAAGCTTAAGGCATCACCTAAGGTGCAATTTCCTGAACAAGTGGGTGATACTGGTGGCCTAAGCACAAGAACAAGACACCTTGGCAAAGTTATAAACCTACAACACGTGGAACCACCTTCCCTGTGCCTGTGCTTCAGGGTTCTTCCTGGATAAACACAGAGGATTTTCTTCCCTGGGTGCTGCTACCACCGAGTAGCTGCAGCACAGTAAGAAACACCACCACTTACAAATTACTTATATCAGTGTACTTGCATCAACCCTGAGTCTTTCACAGAGAAAAGTGCCTCCTTTTTTGGTCATTTAGAGAAGCAGCAGTGACATGCTCATATTAAAAACCAGCTCTCATCTGGGCTGTGCACGAATATTTGTGTCAGTGGCATCTTTGGTAGCTGTAGATCAATTGTCATGGGAAGTGACTGTGAGTTGATTTTTACATCTTCTTGAAGAGAAGGGATTAGAAGTTTGAAACTGAAATCAGGACCTTTGCTACACTAGGCAGAAGGACAGGACAGAAGATTGTTCCTGACTGTGACAGCTGATTATAATAGGAGATTCCACATTTTTGGATCACTTAACCATCAATGAACTGTCAAAGCACAGTTACTGGTTCTCTGTCAGAACTCCATTGCTCCTGACTGTTCTTTCCCAGCTATTGCAAAGGTGGGAGGTGTAAAGAGGCCACTGACTCAGCCCCCTCTCTCCTCCCCTTCCTCACCCTCCAAACAGCATCCCTGACTCTGGCAGAGGCTGTACTGGGGAGCCTGTGTGTGCCCACAGACACGCTTGCATTATTTAACACACGTTCTCCCCTTGTCCTGCCCGCTCTGTCCCCACCATTTCCTGCCACCCAGGTCCCTTATCTTTATTGATCACTTAATTTATCTTTCCCTGGCCTCCCCTGCTCCGTCTGGCGTGGAGTGCCCAAGGTATTGAGCTCAGACACCCTTCTGTTCCCCCTGTCATGCCTGGGAGAGAATAGGGGGAGCAGGTGGTGTGGCTGAGCAGAGCCGCCGCAGAATAGGGGCACCATGGCCGTGTCCTGCCCCAACCTGCCAGCCCTGCCCCACCCTCCCAACTGTTCCACATTCAGGCAGTCAGCTGTGCCTTTGCAGGCCCCGTTTGACACAACTGGTTTACAAACCAGCGAGAATTCCCTTTGTCAGAGCCCTTTTGTTAGGCAGGGAGGGGAGCAGGGTGGAGGGAGCTGGGAGAGCGAGCGCATTTTAATGCGTGTGGATGTCCACTGCAGGGTGTGCCAAGCTCCGTGTGTCTGTGTGGGAATACACAAGACTCAGAGTCAGACAGACTGGTTTGATAACCAAGATGCCATGGGCAGGAATAAACAGAATTTTGAAGATTACAGGAGATGGGATTAAACCTGCTCACCCGAAGAGAGGAGATCCAATCAAGTTCTGCAAGCAAAGAATTGTTGTGAATGCATGAGTTTTCTGTGTGATTTTTCACCTGATTATTGTAGTAGAAATTATTAACCTGTTGAAATAGTATATAAGCTTTTGGGAAACCTGAGTAAAATGGAATTCTGATCACCAAATCAGTCTTCCCGTCTCTCAATCAATCACCGATATTTCTGTGCTGCCTCTAAGCCCTCAGCGTATCTTTCAAGGTTACATTAACCTATCTGAAATAGTATAAGAGCTTTTGGGAAACCTGACCAAAATGGAATTCTGATCACCAAATCAGTCTTCCTGTCTCTCAATCAATCACCAATATCACCAATATTTCTGTGCTGCCTCTAAGCCCTCAGAGTATCTTTCAAGGTCATCACTCTTCCAGCCCCTTGCCTTTCCTCCTGTTCATGCCACTACTTTAGTTTGTTAGACCAAACAAGACTGAAACCCAATTAAAATCAACTCTTAAACACTTTTTTTTTTCTCAATAAGAACAGAATTTCTGTTTTTCACTGCTGTAAAATTATCAGAAGTCCATCTAACTGCATAGATAACCCCAAGGAAAAGTCCAGACCATGCTTCAAACACATTCCAGTGTTTCCAAGCAGTCCTACTACAGGTTTCTGATCCCATACACCGTGTTTTTCCACAGGATTTGGAAATGTGTCAGACCTCACACGTGAGGCGTCTCTGAGACAACACACCCTGAAATGTTTGGTGCATAAGAAACAGAACAGGAATGCACAAAATTCAATCCAGGAATAGCAGGTCTCTGTCACAGCTGTGAAACTGTTCTGGTGTCACCACTAGAGTGCTACAAATAGTTGCAAACAAAAGCTGAACCTTTAAAATCCTTCTCATTTGTATTTTTGCCTTTTCCCCCTCCTTGTGAAAATTTGCAAACATACAGTCCATAATTTTTTGAAAGCCAAACACAAGATTTGCGTGTTTCCCACATTTTTAAAGGAAAGTTACAAGCTTTCATACTCACAATTTGCCCTGCAGGGTTTTTCCACTGGGTAAAAACATTGAAAGTTCTATTTTGTGTGAAATCGCAAACCAAGAGATAGAGAGAGAGGCTTTTTAAAATCGAAAATATTGCAAACACTCCAATCTTATAACTGCAAAGGCAAAAAAGGAAAACAAAGATACAGAAATTGTCTTTTCTTCCCTTCAGAGCCTTCTGTCTTTCTGCTCTTCCCCTTCCCATCAGACAGCAGTGGACACAAAAGTTCCTGTAGGAGTGAGTGGTAAAATTTCTGTGGGGTCTGAATTCATCCCAGTGTGCAGCAACAGCAGAGGTCAGAGACTGCTGGTTAGAGAGGGAAGGATCCACCTTTGTCCCTAGATTCTATATTCCTAGTAAAAGCACTGTTTTCTGTTAGGAGCCTGATCCTCTAAATTTGTATGTGATAACTTTTCAGTCCTATTGACAGGAGCACACAGTTCAGATTCATGGGAGGTTTTGGCTTCCTAATCAAATACAAACCACAGAAATATCAAAAAACTTTCGGGAAAGTGTTTAAAGGCTTTAGAATGAAGCATATGTTTAAAAAAAAAAAAAGAGAAAGCAGGAATTCAGAGAAATCCTGACTGACATGTGTCCACAGCCCCTTCAGGAGCCTGGTGTGCATCTCACCCAATCCTCCACTCTCAACCAAGTCCCTGAGCTGCAAAGACCCCAGGACAGACAATGACGTGGATGCTGTCTGATTTTGGATTGCAGTCTCTTGTCACTGCATTTCCATCACACATAAAGAGAATATTTATTGTCTTTCCTCCCAGACCAGTGTGGTGATGGTGAGGTTCTTCAAGCCTTATTTTTCATTTCCTATCTCACTGAACATTTATTTAATACATAGTGAAACCCCACATGCATGAAGCGAGGGAGGCTCAGCTCACCCTCTCCCCATGGTGCTTGGGGTGGTCACCTTGCAGAGGGAAGACAAAGATTTGATTTTTACCAGATTGAGGGGAATAACAAAACCAGCACTCCAGGAAACATGAACAAATGCACTTCTACCAAAATGTTGGATTAAAATAGATCATTATGATTTACTTTCAGTTCAAACTTTTTCTCAAGTGCAGCAAGACTTGCAAATATTTTCTTGGCAACCAAGATTATTTTACAGTCAAATTGGTGGACAGTGGCACATCTCCAAATGTTTATTCAGAGCTGGAAGTGATCATCAAGAGGATGAGGAACAGCATCCCCAAGAATGAAACATTCTTAGTGTCCTGCCTAAAACTTTACACCACAAACACAACAGAAAATAGAGCTCAGTATTTTAGTATTGGGAATAAGCAGAGAAAGAAAGTACATCCAGAGATATATAGATATAGATTATATAGATGGTATACATTAGATAGAGAGTTTTTGTTACTTAAAAAAGGTGTACCTAGACATTTTCTCAATAACTGATTAAAATCTGTGTTAAAGCTGGAGGGAAAGAAAACCTATCTCTGCTCATTTCAAAAGTACTGCAATTAAATGTCTGCTTCAGAAGAACTCTGTCACAAATACTGCATTGCCTGTAAATTACCAAACTGCCCTCCAACTGAGAAATCACAATTAGAGATTAGAAAATCCTTCCTAAAGGTTCATTTAGAAGATGGTATATGATGTCTCAACTACCATGTTCAGCCTTCTAATTTTTTTCCTACTAACTTCTTCAGTGCTGATTTCTCTTCAATTTGGATATGAAACATCAATACCTTTGGGAGGAATGATGTGCAAAATGCAAAAACTCAGGTGAGAAGCCCACAATCATTCTATTTTATCTGCTCATGCAGCTCAGTTTAGAATCTATTTGTGTACAAAAATATTTGGAGAATTATTAAATCAATTGTGAATTTACCCTTATATTATACTAAGGGTAGACAGAGACCCAAGTGGGTAGAAAAAAGAGTGGAACTAGACAGGAGATAATATGTTGTTCCCAGTGAGCTGAAATGCACGACTGAGTTAGATCAGAAATTATCTAATTAGATTAAAATGGCTCTCCTGGATTTCCAACCCTTGGTGGATGTTTTTCTACATCACAAAAGTCACCGTGCAGTTTACCATACACATTTTGATACAATGACATTTTCCAAGAGGCTCACTGCTTGCAAGGCACAGATATTGTGGTTCAGAAAAACTTGTGCTGCCTGCTTCTCTGTAGAAAAAATTACATGGCAACTGCCAAAAGCTGGCTAAAATCAGCAGTGCTTTCTTTAAAAAAATAAAAATTAAATTAATTTGTGAAACAACCCAACATAGGAATAAGAGAAACTTAGTTTTGTGGGAGTGTCAGCTCTGTGCACCTCTTTATTCAGAGGTAAGAACAAGCTCTGCTGGTTTATACAACCTCAAAATATTTTATGTGGATTTTGCTATTTCTGTGAAACAACACTGTCACTTGCTGCACCCATCAAATTTGATTTAAGTAGCCTAAAAGTCACATAGGGGTATCCTTAATACATATAATGCCATAATTTCACTTCCCAAATGGATGGACAAAATTATAAGTGGAGGGGAAAATAAAAATCATTTTAGCATAAACTCATCCCATTGCAAAAGCAATATTTGTGTAATTGTGCATAATAGTTTGAAGTATAATTTAATACATCCCTTTAACAACCCACAAATTATCTCTTGACAACTAGAAATAATAGGCCTTTTTGTTAAAAACAGAAAGCATGTGAAGACTAAAGGTTAAACAGGTCTTTTCATCATGATAAATCACTGGTTAATGAGCCTGGTATTGTTGGGTATTATCCTTGCTCACTTCAATGCCATTACCTTCTGGTTGTAAAGCTGACACTACTAATGATCTTCATTCTTTGAACTTTTCCACAATATTGACTGGTTGCACAGAGCAGATGTTACTTGGATTTGACTGCAAAAGTGGCAATTCTTCTAAGGCTGGAGCAGCCCTGAAAAGAAGGATACTGAGCACAATGTATTTTGATATGTCTACATCAAAAGGGATTCTTCTCTGAGCATCAATTCTTGCTCTTGCAATTTCTTGGCATCACACGAAAAAGAACCCTAAATGAGAGATTAAGAGATTTATTTTCTGCAGTTTCCTTTTTTTTAATTTATTTTGCACTACTGCAATGAACTAACACAAGAAAATTCACTTCTCATCTCTTGTTGCACCCATAACTTCACCTGAGTTACGGTAGCCACAAATAAATGTATAAAATGAGCTGGGTATTTCCCAGCTCTGCTTGCTGCTGCCTGAAGGAGGTCACCAGGAGCTGTGTTAGTGAGCCAAGTGCTGACAAAGCAGGATGCAGAGGGGCTGCACACAAGTGCTTGTGTGCCCACATCCATCACTGTTTGTTCCAGAGGGAGGAGAGGCCCAGCAGACCTTCCCTGAGCAGGCAGCTGGGAGAAGCAATTTTAACATTCCAGGGCTTTGTGTGAGGGACCTGGTTCAGAGAAACTCAGAAGAGCCTTGGGATGGCCAGGGAGGACTGAAGGGTAAGAAAGAAGGGACAGACAAGTTTAATTCAAAAATGAAGCAATGTGGAAGCATCACGTTTATCCCCATTCCTTTCTCTCCCTGACCTTTCTCTTTTCTTATACTTCTCACTCTGTTCCTGTCACTACTTGACTCTAGAAAATGTGGACATTTTCTAGACAGTAGAGCAACATTCAAACTTTAGAAAGGCAGAGGTAGTTTTATCTCAGTTTGCAGACAGTTCTGGACCGGAAAGATTTTGCTGCATCCTAAAACAGGAATGGGGACTAATGAACTCACCATTCCCTGAGTCAAACATCAGACATTGGCCATTCTTGGCAAGCAGCAAAACTGCAGAGTTCAGCTTGTATAAAGGCCTAACTCTTAGGCCAAATGGATTCTAGATTATTATATAATATAAAGGACTTCTGGATTATTTTCTACTTTTCTGTAAGTAAGAGTATATTTTTCTTTTCTTTCAGTGAGTTTGTGGAGAGTAGAGAATGAGGATGTGACTGCCTTTACAGAAAGCATTCTTGTTCTGGTGTTGTCTCATGTGAAGTGAATGGAAAAAAACGGAGCAATTTCTCTAAAGAAAGAAAATAATGCTAAAATACCATTCTCAAAAATCCAAGCTACCAAAGGCATTTCACATGTACCAGTAACAACTCACTGGTATGTAAAAGGTGCTGAATAAAAATTTAATCCTGAAGGTTCAGTCCTTAATCAGCATGGGAAACTTAGGAAACTTTTCAATAGTATCAATTTCACAATATGAAAACACATGAATTTTCATATAAATACATAAGTATCATATTCATATAAATTCACAGCAACATGAACATACTTCCAGCACATCACCTCTGATCCTACTAAACTCTGCTGGGTCTGCACACAGTAAATCTATCACACCAGCACCTGAGGCTATCTGATGTACAAAGAAGGCTTCTCTTAAAAAAAATAGATCTGCTCACATACAGGATAAAATCCTGAACAATTTCAGTCAGCCAAAGCATCAACAAAATAAAGATTTTACTTGAGGAGCAATTGGATACCATTCATTTATGATGCCACTTCTAAAAACTCATGCCTCGTTTGGGATCTGCCCCAGTGTCAGAGAAAAACTGTCTCTTGTTGCTATTTCCAAAGTTACTGTTAGAGATACCTAAATATTCATTTATTGTCCCACAGTCAGAACTGCAGTCTTGCAAAATCCAGGCTGGCTGACAGTACAGAGATATAAATCCTCTCCTGCTTATCAAACACATGGAATGAGAATTTTCATTTGAAGAATATTTACTTGTTAGGGCAAGCAGTTTGCTTCTATTTTGGTGTCTACAAAGTTGGTTTTTAGCATGTACTAATTGGTCAAAAATACTCTGAATGACATGTTTTTGCTAATTCTTTTTAAAATTTATTTTTAGTGTGGTTAACACCAACAATTTTTTCCTTTTGCTTATCAGTTTAAGTGTTTCCTATTTTATTGATAAATCAAGAAAAAGAAGAATGACTTTTGTGAATAAAGTCCTTTGAATCCAGTGGACCGTACACAAATTCTCGATGTATTTTAAGATCCATTTTCAACCAGTTCCACTTTTATTGCTGGATGCCAGTATTGCAAACTGCATTCTCACTGTCTCTGTGGTCTTCTCAGACAGCCTGTATTTTGTAATGAAATTCTCGAATTTTTAAATGCTGTTCTGATTTTTTTTTTCTTGTGCCAGATGCCAAACCAGTGGCTGGACACCTGCACTCATTTGGACATTGAAATATAGTTTATTACAATGGAATCAAAGCACTTCTGCACTGTTTGAGGCATGAAACATCACCAGGGGTAAACACTCCAGCACCAGC
>VXBR01003864.1:214046-237112 GCA_013400215.1 Cisticola juncidis
ATTTTTCTAAAGAAACAAAGATCTCTGCCAGATAAAATGGGTTATTTTCACATGGGCTTCTGGCATTTGAACTGTATTTTTCTAAAGAAACCAAGAGCTCTATTTCTTGTAAAAACAGGAAAAAACAAACCCGAACAGTTTTCTGCATCATTCCCCAGAAGCTACTATATGTAAAACTAGGACGTTTTTAGATGTAGACAAGGCTATTTCTTCTTGACTCTTCCAAAAAACTTTCATCTATTCTAGTCCTGCAAGCTTGGCTGCTCTGTTCATTGGGCCTTTTCCTGCACTCAAGTAAAGTTATTATCCTTTTTTTTATATACTGCACTTCGTGCCCTTGTGAACCTGTTGAAATGTAGTGAAAGAGAGTTGAAAAGTACCACTGGCTCCTAAAAATAGTGCTGACTACGAGGCAGAAAGGGGGAACTCCGGTTTTATTCAGTGCTAAAGATAACACCATACAGAATGATAGACTCCTCTGAATTGTTTGTTCCCCTTCAGCTATTGTTTGCCCAGCGCTGAATGAGCCTCTTAGCCGCACTTGAGGGCCTGTCACAGGTAGGCAACCAACAGAGATAATTCCCAGCCTATGCTTGATTGCCCCCTTATAGACACTCACTCATGATTCTGAAAGGCCTCAGACACTGTTGAATAAACTCCTACTCGCTTCCATAAACTTTTTCTCCCACTGAATTTTCCGGGGATGTGAGCAGCTCCCAGCCCAGCCCGAGGATGCCTCTGAATGCACTCCTGTTCTGAATCAAAGCTTGACAACCCCGGGCTCTTTATTGAAGCAGAGAAGAAAACGGGGCCATCCCTCCATGGGAGGAATGCGCTTTCTTCTGCAGGTGAAGGCGCCTTCAGCAACTTTTCCATCTTGGGCTGTGTATGAAAGCCAGGCAGAGACTGCACCCTGCTTTTAAACACTTGCACTTTGTTGTCTCTGCTGGATGCTACATCATGCCTTCTGGCTAAAGGCACTTTATGATACTTCTGTTCCTTTTATGAGCTGTTTTGAGTGACTTGAGATGACTACAAATGCATGTCTAGCTATTAAAATTTTAATTGTTAAGTAATGGGGGAAATTCTACTGGTTTTACTGCCAAGACAATGCAGTTTCATTAAGGCAGGAGGGCTTCAATATCTAATTTTCCCTTCTCATTTTGCCCACAAAATCCTGTATGTTCAAATGCACCTGGTTCAGACTGATCCTGAATGACACAGACCTATCCTTAGCATAATCCACCCACATGAGCTTCTTAAATAACCCCAAACAGCAGAAAAACAACAAACAAAAGATTTTCACAGGGCTTATAAACATTACAGCATGTTAGGGCAATTTTAAAAAATATACATGGAATCACTTGCAAAAGATCAGTAGTAAAACTTGGCTATTTACAGATATCTTTTGTCCAATAATTCTTCACTATTTTTCCAGCTATGTCCCTTCTAAAAAGCTGCCAGTGAGGGAAAACAAATCAGGTTGCACAGCAAAAAACACAATTTCCCTTTCTGTTTCTAACGGTGTATCAATAATATTCCAAAATCTCGACAACCCAAGCACCAGTCAACCACAGTTAACATGTAAAAAATGTTCAACAAAAGGGATTAGTGGCTCAACAGACAAGTCAAGATTTGTGCATCTGCCATCACAGTCAGCACTGGTCAGTAACAAAAAAGAGATGTCTGCATAATTCAGTCTGTTTTCCCATCACCTATGTTTTACATGGAGTGGGTATTGCCAGTTTAGCCTGAGATAAATCCTGCAATTCCTTTTTCTGTTTTTCTGGCTGTCATTCAACTCTTCAAAACACTCAGCTCTTCCTGACAAGGGGGGCAGAATCTATATTTTCTTTTGTGCCCTGTGGCATTGAAAAGAAGGCTGGTCCTCAACAAATGAATATTAATTGCAGGCCAGCAGCTACTGCAGTGACAAACAAGGAAACATTTTAGTCACTGTTTTCAGAAGATGGGTTTGGACTTCCTCTGTTGCCAGAGGACCACAGAAATCAAACCAAAATGAAATCTGATTCAAAAAGCCACTTTCTGGAAATTCAGAGATGTCTACTCTATAGGTGCAGGGGTAGCTTGGTTCCTAATTACTTTCTCTCTTCTAATTATCAACTTTGGCCCAAATTCTGCTCCTACTTGAAGCACTAAGAAGCAGATAATGTGAATCTTGGCGTGGTAGGTCATCTACAACCTGTTCTTCAAAAATCACCTGTATGAATGGTGTGGAAGGGGGAACAACAGGGAGACAAAGAGTCATTTTCATTAGGCCCATGGACAAAAACATCCAGCACAACACAAGAACACACTAAGTTCTTTTAACACTTACATCTAATGCAGCTAAAATCTCCATTTTCAAGCAGACTCACACCATTTTTAAAGTTAATTAATTGACTGGTATTTTGCTTTTCATTCTGGCTTACGCTATTTAGTTTAAAATGGCAGCAAGTCTTACTGCAAAGGACAGGACAAACATTTTTGTACTTGGGGGGGCTCATAACACTGAAATTTAAGGCCAGACAGCGTTGCTCATCCCAGGGAAATTTGAATATTAATCCAAAAACTTCCACCTCTTCTCCTTCAGCTTCAAAGATACTGATTTCTCTGGAGCACCTCCATGGAGCTGTGGTGGTCAATCTCTCCTGATTAAGGGTTTTTGTTTTCTAGTCTGGCAGGCACCAACCCAAAGCCAAGAGAAGAAAAGAATGGAAAACATTATCCATAAAGGAAAGATGGATTTGAGTCTGCAGCTAGTATTGCTCATCTGGTAGCTCTTCACCAAGACCTTGTTTGTTAAAAGAAAACCCAGAACCAACCACAAAACAAGCAGTCATACATAAGAGCCAAAGGTTTCAACCTTTGACCAAACAAAAGCTGATTTATGAAGCATCTTGGCCTGTTGTCATGACTGTATTAAAAAAGCAGAGTTGTGATCCATTAATGAACATCTAAGGGGATGCAGGACATGGCCAGTTTTACCTGGAGTTGACTCGAGGCTCTTAAATGATGTGTCAAGGGGTCATTTTTAAATCCATGCCCCATTTGTTTTACTGCTGTGTCAGGGATTCTAAATGGAAAATGGGTGCTTTGCAATATCTCTGCAATTCTTTCTTTGGATGTTTGTTTCCAAAAGCTTGCTTGTCTGATTAGCAAGACTAGTGTCATGCAGAATAAAAGAGGAATGTGTCACTTCAGTTCTTTGAACAGTTAAACATCTTCCTATCTCAGTGGTTATTTCTCTATTTTTATTTTAATTTTTTATCAATAACTTTCTATTTTACATTGCTCCCGTGTGATCTATGGGGAAAAAAGCCCCTTCATTCCCACTTGACCAAGATCAAAAGCCTATTACAGTCTGATTCTTCGCTCTATTTAAGCATACAAACCAGGAATACTTTGTAATTGCCCAATTTCAGTATCTCTCTGAATTGTGACATTCATGTTTTTTAAACCTAAGAAGAGGTTTTAGGTGTGTTTCAATATGGCAGTGGTGGAAGATGAAAAGACTGACTTGCCAGGTAAAGTCCAGTTCCAGAGAAGCTGTATTGCTCCTGGAGCTCCAATTAAGACAAAACCACAATTAAAAAAAATATCTACTGTAGCATGTTACAATTATAATGCCATGCTGACAGCCAATAGCTGTGAAATATATTTTAAGGTGTTTTTGGTTCCGTTATTTTTTTAATCAGCCATCATCCTTGCATTAAGAATTAAGTACTACCTGTAAAAAGTTCTGAGGTAGCATAAAGGCTACCTTAATGAAAACAACTACTTAGTAGTTATAACGTCATAATTCTTGATTTCATTAACAGGATGAAGACCAAACAGTGGTTGTAAGGTAAATTACATGAATAATTCCCAGGAGTACCAATGACGTGGTGTCTGCTACAGAACAACAGCTCATCAAGAGCATCACCAGAGCTCAGCAGTTCAGTCAGCAAAGATTTTCGTCTTTTTTCAGAAGGAAAACTTCCAGGCAATTTGAATACAGGGCAGAGCTGTGAGTCAACAAACTTTAGCCTGAAATCATAAAAGGTTTGAGACCTAAAGATACACCAATAAAGTCTTGATTTCTCTTTAATAAACACCCGTTTTCCACCTGGGGAAAAAAAAAAAAAAAGGAAATCTCAATTTTACCTTGAGAAAATGTCACAAACTTCTCATGCAGGATAACACAGGCTGGATTCTCTTAACTGATGGTTCTGAGCTGTAATTAGTCGGTGGCACATGCCGAAATCTGAGCTGTAATTACCCGAGGCCCAATGTGCTGCTAAGCGTTGTCACGCTGGGTTTGCAGCTATTTTCTCTCAGCCAAAAGAAACGCGGCACCTTCTTGGTGCAGCACCACCTCAGCCTGCTGGAATTCTGTTTATTTAATTCTGTTTCTTTTCCTTGCAGCCCTTCTGTGAGGGGTTTGGGCTGAGTTTAGGTGTTTGCCCGCCAGGTGCTTTTCCCCCTCAGCCTCGCTGTGAGGGGACGGAGCAGCCCAGCCTCACCCACACACTGCACGGAGGGGGTGTCCTCAGGAGAACACAAACACACCCCCAGCACTCCCCTCTCCTTACCTGGCTTTCACAGCAATTGCAGCTCCTGCAGAAGTGCAGATTTTTATTTTTTTTAACCAAGAGAAAACGAGAGGTTTCCCTCAGAAGGGAGATGGCGGGCGCTGGCACGGCCTTCACCACACAGCAGAGTCCTCGGCTCACAGCCATCCCCTGAGGGACAAGACAATTCAAAGGAAACAGTCGAGAAAAGGTAATTTTGCCTCATAAAACTAACTTTTGGGGACTCTGGCTTTCCAGATTTGGCAGTCAAAGCTGTTGCTGTGGCCACGGAGCTGGTGCAGAAAGGAGAGGTGCCCTTGGTTGTGTTTGCGGGGCAGATCCGGCAGGGAGGGGGGGGTCTGGGACTGGTAACAGCAAATGCTACTGGGGCCTAGCCGTGAGGTAAACAACCAAGACTTGGCTGCTAAACTGCTCATTTAATGCACTGCAATGGTCAGGAGGGCAGAGTTTATTTCTCTACGGATCAGTAAGGGCTGAATCTCTGCTTTTACACAGTTTTTGTGAGTGAGTCAGCAGCTGAGTGTAAAGCAAGATCAGGTGTCTCTCAGAGCTGAAAACTTCTTTCCCAGACACTCGGGACTACAATCAGGGGTCATACAAATGATAAATCTACATCATAAAGCCCTGTTTTCCTCACTTAAATCATCTGGAGAAATGATGAAGGCAGTTGTGGGGAAAAGATTTGATGTCTGGGAGAGCCTTCTCTGGCAAAGATGTGAGCTGTGCAAGTTCTCTCTTCAAAGGATTCTTGCTATTCATCTGCTCTTGCTTTCATAACTTGTGGGCTGAAGGAGCTGAATTAACAGGTTATGCTTCTGAATATATCCTCATGTACATCCCAGGAACCCCCATTTTTCTGTCTCCACTTGAGGAGCAAGCAAAAAGTATCTTGAGTGTGTGCCAGGGTTTAAGAAACGTCACATTTACAATGGTTTCAGGTGACTATTTTCAGCCTAAGAAAACAAGTTCCTCTTTCCATCTTCCACACCCAAATCACCTCCATCCTCACCACGCACCTTGTTTGTTCATCTGCTTCACACTGCCTAGGATGATTTCATTTTTGACACCCAGGATATCAGCAAGGGATTCTTAGATACCAAACCCTGACACAAAGCCTTAGAAAGGCACAGCCCACATTGCAGAAATGATATTATAACAATATCATGGTGCTGCCTGCCCAGGCAGTCTGCAGCTCCCTTCTCTTCAAAACATGCCCAGCTCCTTGTGCTGGGTTTGAAAATTCGAGTCACTCAGGGTGGAGTTTATGCCTGACACAGACCAGATAAACTCCAGTCAGCGCCTCACAATACTTTTTCTGTGGTTTTTTTTTTAATTTAATCTTTAAAAGGACAGGCTGCTGGTTAACTGAGAGTCCCCTGCTTGATTGACAGTATCTGTCAGAGGCAATGAACTCCACTTGAACATTGCCTTTATGTTCCTGTGTAAAGTTGTTCAACTGTGACCCTTCCATCTGTTCCAGCTAATCTGAAAGTCATTTAGGCCCGCTTCTCCATTCATCCTAAACACAGAGCATTCTCCTGTTAACACACATATGCAAAGTTGTCAGGCTGTCAGCTACGTAAGGGCTTTTTTCCCCTCTTTTTTTTTTCCCCAAACTCCCACAACATCTGTGTATAAGTTTCCTTGCAATGACTATAATTTAAAAACAAAATAAAATCAGAAATTGGCTCAAATCTTGCTCGTTACTTTCGTGAACATAATAAATCTCACAGCATCACTTCAGAAAAAATTCAGAGGAGGTCTTTAAGGAGAGGTCATCAGGTAGCTGACTCCAGTGCTCCAATGTGCATGTGCAAGCCTCCATATTTTAAACACTGAAATAAATTATTCCCTTGAAGGTGTGAGATCTTCACCAAAAAATGTGGTTTAAGATTTTCAGACTGCTACTCATCAACAGCCATTCAAAACTTCTTCAAATATCTCAGACTGTCATATCCTATTTGAGATGCAATTTTAAAATTTCATATGAGCTTATGAAAATGTGTCTGGAAACCCTTAACAGTGTGGTACTCTCAGTTAATTCACTCTTTAAAATTCATCTTACACCAGTAGGAAACTGTTCCACTAACTGTGTCAGCACAGTTAGTAATTATCTTGAGAACAGCTAACAAATAATCTGTTCCTTTATGTTGACAGTAAAGTTGACTATAAATTCAGGAAACTATTCATTATGGTCCTGCTCAGATATGGCTGCAAAACTAAAACACATCCAGCAAAACTGAGCAAAAACCCAAGAGGCAATTTCTGATGTGTCCAAGGAAATACAAAGGGAGGGTTCTCACCCAATCAATTTGTTATTGCCACAGAAGAAAATATTTATATCAATTTCATCACTCATTATTCTTTCCTGGTACATGCATGCACCAAAGCCTTTATAAAAGGCCAGGATTTTTACAAAGAAAGGAAAAAAACCTGAAAGAACAGCATCATACCATCTATTGCAAACTACTTTCAGAATACAGAGAAAACCGCTAAAATTTATGGAATAAAAAGAAAATAACGATCAGAGGGGGAAAAAAGCATAGGAATAGGAATTATGATGGGGTTTGTTGTGCCTTTAAAAGGGACACACCCACACCACATCTCGAATATTTATCATATGCAATGTGTATTTATGCTAAAATCCTGACTTCTTGGCAAATGTTAGCACAAAATGAGTGACACTCATAGCAAACCTTTGTTCTCGTGGCTGATTTCTCTGACAGAAGTTATACAGAAGAATAGAATCAGGAAAAAGAAGGGAAAAAACCCAACAGAAAAAAAGCCCCCAAATCTCCCCAGCCTACTGTTCAGCTCTGTCATAGAGAAGTAAAGAAACCAGACCTCCCATTCATGTATTACCCACTCTGGTTGTCATGCAAGCACTTTGGCCATTCTCATTGTGCTTGAATGCTGGTAAAATAATAAAGGCAATGGGATGAACTTCTCTTTTTTTCCCTTCCTTCCTTTTTTTTTTTTTTATTTTTCACTCACAAGAAAAAAGTGTTTCTGATTCCTTATGATGTGATGGGGACTCAACAGTGACAGTAAAAATCTGCCAGCCCCACATTAAAGACTCAAAGTTTAAGTACAGGGTTGTAATTTGTGCTAGAATTTTTAATTTTTTTAAGAAATGTGTGTTGAGCTCACATGAATTGTCAGTAATAAACTGAAGTAATCCTCATGTGCCCAAATGCTTTCCCACTGTATTTATAGGAACACTGCTTGTAAACCCTGACCTAACAGACTACAAAATTGCAGGGTTGATTGCAAAACTCTCCAAAATTGCTCAAAAAGACTTGTCTGTCTTTTCCTGCATTAAAGTCTCTACTTAAAACATAGTGTCTCCCTACCTATCCTCATGAGCAAAGACTTCAGGATGAGACTTACCTGCTCTCCGTTGGGGTCTGTGGGACAGACAGGTCAGATAATCTGGCCTGGTCTGCAGAAAAATGTCTTCTCTTGGGGTGTTACCCTCTGTCCTGTTTGGAATGTCATTTGCCAGAAATACCATTAATGGGGAAGTTTTGCCTTTTTTTGCCATTGATACTGTAATGAAGGAGCTTTGACAGTGCTCCCCAACACTTCTGGCCCTAAAAACTTGGTGTAGAGACTTTCCTGTTGGCTGTGGTGCTGCTCTTCCTATCTTCTTCCATCACTGATGGTCAGATTAATGTCTTAGGGCTGGAACAACACAATTTTTGCTAATTAATGCAGGAAAGTGGCATTAAAAGCACAGTTTAAATATCTTCCTGGGATCTACCTGTCTTTCTTGACATGAAGATCATGCTGGACTTCAGGGGTGGATTCTGAGTGGTGCCTGATATTTATTGAGCTTTTACTTTACCACCTGGGAATCACTGCTGCTTTCCTTTCATTTTGGATGAGGCAAAAATAAAATGAATTTGCCATAACACAGGGCATTAATTTCAAGAGAGATGTCACAAAAGAGGAATTAAATTTCCTTAGAGATGGAAGAGAAGGTGGATTTTCATGAGGAAGCGATCTCTGCATATATAAAAGACCTCCAGGGATAATCAGGTCTTTGTGTGTTTCCCCAAAATCCCAGAACAGTAAAAAACAACTACTATAGCACAGTAAGACAGAAGTTACAACAAAATATTGGATATTGGAAGTCCAAGAGGGCTGCAAGGATCAAACAGTGTCCAAGATTCACTGAAACCAGTGATTCATGCCAAGTTTGAATTTTTGAGTACTCGTGCAGGTTGTTTTTTCCCAACATCCACACTTTGTAGGGATATGTAAGAAATTTTTAGTATGTTGAGTCTGAAAGAAGAATTCACGGATTTACAAGGAAGAGACCCTGAAGGGGAGTGCATGGGGAAAGTAAAAAGATCATAAATCTCATTTGTAGATACATGTTTTACTTGGACAGCAGCACTCCTGGATTTTCTAGATCTGCTTATTTCTCTGTATTAGAAGTTGAGTACTGAACATGCAAGGTGCAAATCACCCTTCAGCTTCTTATCCTGTCCAGTTTGTATCAAATCTTTGCCCAGTCCTCATTGAGGCAAAAAAAAAACCCCTTTTAATTAATCCTTATCGTATCTAATACTACTGTTATCTGAAAACAGAACTGTTAAAATGATAAGAAAATGTGTTTGTAAACATTACAGTGTCATCTACTCTGTACACTCAATGATAATTAGAGACTACCTTCAAAAATAGATATTTTTTAAAAAATAGAAATTCTTATTATTTGCCTTTTGATCTTTGCCCCTTAAAAACACCTTCAATAAATCTTTCAGGATTTATTTCACAATCAAAAGAGCCAAAAGCGTACATTTAAATGAAAAAAGAGAGAAGGCAGCAACTTCTTTGTAGCTATATGACTCTGAGAGCTGGGGACTAGGAAAAGAATAATAAAAAAATACAGATTTGAGCTGAGACAGGGGAGATTGAAAGGTCAATTAGTCCATTCCCTTGCCTCAATACAGCAAGTAATGACAGGAGATAAAATCATAAGGATTTTTCTATTGACCAATGTCTTTAAAATTGAATTCTACCTGGCAGAAGTTTTAAAATAGAAACCTAATAATCTCATCCACTGAAAAGGAGAAACCAGACAGTGAATTCTTCAACTTTCATTGCTAATTGTTGCAATTTTTGAAAGTGTAATGACATCACAGAAGCATTACCTGTGACCCACAGAAAATTATAAAAGTCTGCTGGCGTTTTCCAGATTCAGGTGTTTTATCTTGGCACTCTGAATTGCCACTGGCACTCATTTCTGAGCTGATCATCTCAGGAACTTCTGGCGTCTCATCTGCATGTAACAAAAAAATCCTTAGTAAGGAACAGTTTTGTTTCTGAGTTTACCTGTATTTGTGCTTCATTTTTAATATTTCGTAAAGAAATTGGTTCAGTCCAAAAGAGAACTGAAAATAAACAAAGGTACACCTCTTGCCCTAAAGTTATGATACAGCAATTATTATACAGTTATTGAACATTAAACCCCACCATACTTGTCAGGAAGTTTTTGAAAATTCCTGGCTGGTAAAGACCTGTAGGAAACTCCTTCTGTTGTCCATAGAAAAGGGAAATAAAATGTTTATAAAGAGATGGAGAGCCTTGGCCTGGTAGAATTGGACATATGGAACTGTCTTCCACTACAAAAACCTTCTGCAGACAACTGCTTCCTAAGGAGAGGGTGAGGTAGTCAGTCTATGAATTAAAGGTGATTTTCCTTATAGATTAAAGGAGGTTTTCCTTGTGTAGAAATACCTGCAGAGCCAACTGGACAACACATCAAATTCAGACCAGCAGTACTGTTTTTAAGACTTTTGTTTAATAGGTTTGCCTGCTTATTTACCAAAGTCAACATTTTCAGCTACAATGTTATTTTTGCTTTGTATAAACTGAGCTCCAGGACTATCTTTAATCAGCAAGGCAAAATAATTTTTCTTATTATTCATATTCAGCTCAAAATTAGAAAACAAAACTGGCATTTAAAATCAAACTTGGCCACTATATGATCACAATAACAACTGCACTGTATATCTGACAGAAAGATATTTTAAGGCACAAAGAAAGCTCTTTAATAAAGACATGGATGTACCATAGAGACAATGGAAATAATTATCCTATTTAAAAAAAAAGTTTAATCTAAAATCCCACATCAAGTTGGGTAAAACCCTGTATTTGTCAGTTGAGGATGGCTGAGCTGCAAAAATGTGGATGGAAGGGAATAATCTGTAGTGCAGGCAGAACCAACTGAAGGGTGTTAAAATAAAGAGTACTAAAAGCCAAGGAAGGTGAAATAGTGGCAGAAATGGAATATCAACCACCAGGATCAGTCAATACCATCATCAATGTCCTTCCTGTTCAAACTCTCAGTATTGCTTTTGCACATCACAAGTTACCTGCAGTGACTAAGATATTTGAGAACTTGGAAAAACAGATGCTAGATGAAGTATAAGCATGAATTAATTACTGCAAAACTTCAAATCTCACATAGCAATCACCTCATTTTACACCTTCTTTAAAACCCACAGTGGGTCTTTTATTTGACTTTTAAAATTAAACCTTTCTAGTATATTTCAGCCATTTTTCATCTTTTCTCTTGACTTCCAGTGAGACTGATTTTTCAAGTGAAAGCTGATGTCCTTACACAATGATGTGACTCCAGGAGCTGTGGCTCTGACAAAAAGCACCACTTAGAACAAATTATCCAATCCCTGAGAATAGCTGGTGGCACTGGGTGAGAACCAGCAGCACCATCTGTCTCACTCAGTAACTTTGAAAACAAGTGGTTTTTAGCCCTAAAGGATGGGTTTAACACCTAAATAACTGTTACAGAAATCAGTCTAATACATAAAATTTAATAAAGGAAATAGGAAAAAAAGTAAAGAGGTGAGGCAAATAGCCACAGTGCTTTACTCACTCCTGAGCTTTACTCACAGGAGTATTTATTTCTCCTGTGAGGACCATTCCTTCATTCCATGTACATACACCAACCCCAGTTCACCTCTCCCAGCACAGTGCACAGTTCCCCTGGGAATTTTATTGTTATTTTATTATTGTTATTATATATTATTTCAAATACCACTCATCCCTATCCAGCCACAGCAAACAGACATTTCTGGAGCTGGAACAAAAACAAACAGCCTGAAGGGCAGAGCGGCAAAGGTGCTCAGGCTGGAGGGAGGAAATTTGGCAGAAAACCCAGTTTCCTATAAAGGAATATCTTTATGAATTGTGTCCACACATTTCTCCCTCAGAAGCATCCCCACTGGAGAGCCTGATGTGAGCCCATAAAATGGGTTTTTGGAGAGCCTGTTGAATAAATCTCAGTTCTCTTCTAAGAGAAGCCTCTCCACTTGTCAGGCCCCAGTTTTCCAGGGATTCACCTGGAGACCCTCTGCTCTTTCCCACAGGTGAAACAATGAATTCTCCCACTAATCCTCTGACATTGCTACGTGGATTTACTGCTGCCTTTTACCAGTCAAGCAGCCACAGTGTCTAAGAGCCTGTGCTGAAGTCACAGCATGAGCTAGAGGCACCAGGAGGGAGCATCCTGCTGCTGCAGCAGTGCCAACCCCTAGCACAAGCCACAGGAAGAATCCCAGCTGGGCAGGGAAAACAAGCACAGCCTCATCCCACCAAACCCGAACAACCCAGCCTCCTAAACATGTGGAGAAAATTATTTTAGAACAACAGTAGCATTTAAAAAAAATGAACTCGTCCCCAGGAACGTGCAGGACCAACTCAATGTGGCACAGCCCTTCCTCCAACACCCAGGCAAGCAAAACACAAAATTTGGGTTCATATCATCAAACATTGTTAGATCTTGAGCCAAGCAGAGATGGAGTGAGCTCTCCAAATCCTTCACCCATGGCCACATGAAGATTCTGCTTTGCCTGCCGTGCCTGCAGTTGTCTGTAACCAATCCCACCTCTGCTGTCTGAAGTTACATGTTGTGGTAGAATATCTGAGCAAGAGACTAAATCCCTCTGGTGCTTCCTTCTGTAAGTTTAAGTATCATAAGAGAACTGATTTGGGGAGCATTTTTGCCCTAGAAACTCAACAAGATGAATTTTGCCCAAGTTCACAACCAGTTTAAAGCTGCCCAGTACCTGATGCTATTCAAAAGCTCCAGTGTTGGTGATTTTTATATGACTTATGCAATTACTGCCATGAGATGAAGTCCAACAGTCTAACAGTTGAACATAAAAAAAGCCTAAATACACAGGAAAATGCAACAGAGGACTGTTGGGGGGGAAAATTCAGCCAACCACAAGTTGTGTTTGGATCTCTCACTTAAGATTCATTCATGCAATATCCAGAAGTAACAGGGATCTGTAATGCACCTGCACAGCAGCACCAGGGTTGTGTCTGAATCACAGCCCAGCCCCAGAATGCGTATGGGTTTTGAGCTAAACTTGGTCCTCTGACAATACTTAATTGAAAAAAGAAGAGAGAAGAGGAAGAAAAAAGAAGAGAGAAGAGAGAAGAGGAAGAAAAAAGAAGAGAGAAGAGAGAAGAGGAAGAAAAAAGAAGAGAGAAGAGAGAAGAGGAAGAAAAAAGAAGAGAGAAGAGGAAGAAGAAAGAAGAGAGAAGAGGAAGAAAAAAGAAGAGAGAAGAGGAAGAAAAAAGAAGAGAGTGCCCAGCCTGGAATCAGCTATCACCACCACCCCCCTACAGCCCTTCCCCCAGCTATTTTGCCAAGCCCCCTTTAATGTCTTTCCCCAGAGCTCTGTAGTGGTTTCAAGGGGCTGTGCAGGGGAAGCAGGCAGGGTCTGTGCTGGTGCTGGGTGGCAGCAGCACAGACAGGCACCAGGGTGGGAAACATTGAACTTCATCCCAGCCAGTATCAAAAGGCGACTTCATTAAAGCCAAAGGTTTTTTGCAGTGAGGTAATAGCTTATAGTGTATTGCAAAGAGATATGAGAAAGGGCAGATTTTTCTTATCTTTTGTTATTGGAATTGACCCTCAGGGTCCTTAGGCCTTGGTGAGAGCTTAAGCAAGCTTAGATCAAGGAAGGATTTTGAAATTGAATTTATTCAGATTAGCAAAACCTTCCGTGAGAGGATTTACTCTCAACAAGCTGTTGCCAACTCAGAGCTTAGAAAGCCCAGCACATTTTACTGATTTACAATCAACTTTTTTTTTTTTAAACCCAAGGCTGGCCTCATTAAAATGTTTGCCATCAACATTCACACAGTAGCAAAGATTCCCTGCCAAATCTTTATTTATAGGTACTTTCCTTGCTTGTTCAGGGAATTTTCATTCAGAGGACGCTTCAGGGTTTTAGCAAAAAGATATTGCAAATACTGACAGAGGGGAAAGTATGAGAGGAGGAATGCAATAATGAGAAAGTGCTCTAGTAAAATGAAAGCCACTGACTGAGAAGCCACTGAATTCTGCCCTTTTCTGACCAAGAGATGGGGCAACTGAAAACTTTTATTCCATTTTCAGTCTTATGCAAAGGGTGAGAAAATACAGATGTTACAATTCCTGCCATCACCACCAGAAGCCAAGCTATTTCCTAATTATAGGAAATAGTTATAGTTACAGTTTTATAGTTAAAGATGTAACTATAGCTATATCTAAATAACAGATACAGTTATAGTTACATCTAGCTATTACATGAGCTAGAACAATTCTAAGTGTTTCTTGGCCTATCAGCTTTTGCCACACCATGCTCTAAATGCCTTCAAGTCAATCATCTAAAATTACCCCTTGTGGGTCCTACTACAATGCATCTTTCATGGTTTTATTTCTCAAAAATATCTGGTCTTATTTGCAAGGCCACCCTTTGAAGCTTGTTTCCACTTCCATTTCTCTCTCAACAATGTCTGTCCTGTCCCATGGCATTTCTAAATCAGCATTTTTTAATCTCAGAGTTTGGATATAGATACAGACTATGTGAGCCTTCTGTCAGGCTCTGAGAATTCTCTACAAATCCACTTCCCACATGGTAACATCTCATTCAGACTCAGTTGTTTTTTATTTCTTATCTAAGTTACATTTTCACAAGGTGATAGCTCTGTATAACAAAGCAAGAAAATGCCCCCTTCTACCTCATTTCAAGGACTTGTAAATAAGCAAAACCAATTTTTTAATTGATACCTAATACCTAATTGATACCTGATACCTAAGCTATTTTTATTTAGAACTCAATTAAAGATCACTCCATTACACACTCCTATAAAAACTACCCACACGCTCCCAGTGCCATCCCTCAGTTTTGGGAGCTGTTCCCATGGCTCAGGTCAAAGCCAGAGCCCTCCTGAGATTCAGGACCTGTCCTAGCAGAAAACCTGACATTTTCAGGATCCAGAGCTCCAACTCCACATGAATTCCTGCCTGGCCCAGCCTGGTGGGAAATGAAGGACATTACAGGAGCTCACTTGCTGAGTTTAGCACTATTTTAGTGCCCCAGACCACAACTGAACTGCAACAGTCTAGCTCAGCCAACATCTGTTCAGCACAGTCTAAACAGAACTTAAAAAGTAAATGCCAGAGCAATACTAAACCGTTTGCTGCAGCTCCTCAATCTTTTGATTTTTTTTCTTGGTTGAACCCTAGAAATGTGGTTTGCATTTCAATTCTAGCTGTGAAAACCTATCAGGGAAAAAAATAAAAATATGTTGATACTCAAATTTTGTATTGATTTAAGGTGAAATGGTGTAAGGAGCCAAACCCTGCAGCACTTGCTAAGAGTTCTTACACCAAGTTGATGCCTAAACTATTTCACACAGCTTGAATTTCCTCAGCACATTGAAATTTCTTTACATGTACCAGGGCTTATTTCATTTCTCCAGCTAAACCTGTTTTCCTTGACTTACAGCATATTGGGTTTTATAATAAAAAGAAAAAAATAGCTTTGAGTATGTACCACATTTCTTAGTGTGGAAGATTTTTCACAGTATTTATCCCAAATAATATCCGTTTTGAGAAACAAGCAAACAATTTTATAAAACCTCCTCAGAAAAATCTTGCAATATCAACCCATAAAATGCTTTCACACCTTTAAAGTGTTTGGGGTTTTTTTAACCTGAAAAATGTGAGAAAAATATATTTAACAAGGAACACTTCTATACAGACAAAGTTCAAAACTTCAAGACTATTTTGTACCCATCTGATTTTATTTAATAATCCATTTTCATGTATTTCTGATTCTGTCTGATTTTTTCCCTTGGAAATGAAAGATCTGACTATTAAATTGTATCAAATAAAGATCCAGAAACATTTTCTTTTTTCTTAATGGAAGTTTTTAAGAGAAACTACTACGAAGGACTTAGAAGTCAAATCTTACATATAGGTCCCCTAAAGAAGGGCTGGTAAAGGCACTTGTGAGCTAAAACAATTAATGAGATCTCAGCCTTTGCACCTCTGGTGTCTGCAAGAGTCCTGCTGCCAAAGAACTTTCTTCCTATGCTTGAAAAGCAAGTAAATGCTCGGTAAAAAATGGATATAAATTTGCTTTGCTTTCCTGAATAAACTGTGTGGGTTTTAATTTACAAAACTGATTTTTTTTCTTGCAGGCAAACGGGATTTTGTTCTTTTAAAGCGTGTATACGCTTTGCACCAACAGCAACTTGTGAGAAATCATCTTCCCCACTGAGTGGTGTGTGCTGAGAACCTGCTTAAGGTACATGGGATTCCCCTTTGCCCTCTGCCCAAGTGTGCACATGCATTGGTTATGGGAGCAAACTCTGATTTTGTGGACTTGCCTAACCCTAAGCCCATTGTGCGTGGCATTAGGCCCGTTTCTTGTCAGCAAGATTACTGTTGTATGTGTACCACCTTAAATGGTCTTCTTGTGACCTTGCTCTGTGCCCTAAAACAAATGAAGCAGGTTTCTGTTGGGGGTTTTTTGGGTTTTTTTTCTGTTTTCCTCCTGATGGGCGTACAAGGAGTGGGGGGGAGAAGGAAAAAAAAGAAGAAAAAAAAAAAGAATCGTCATTACACATGCGGTGCACCAAGGCACACAGACTTCCTTGTGAGCCTACTTAAAGGAGAGGGCACAAAGAAATAGTCATTGCAACTACAATAGGGGAGATCTAGTATGCATTTCCAAGGAATCACATTTTGGGGAGAATTACAGAATAATTACACATATGCTTAGATCATGAGCATTCAATGAAGCGGACAATATTTTGAGGATTTAAGATGTTGGTGTTGTGGTCGTCTCTAAGAAACCAGGATAATTCAGACATTCAAATGCAAAAACGCACCATTTGGAGAGTGTAATGCGGTCTGTTCTGGTCAGTGTTACAAATTCGGAAAGGATTCCCCGGCTGCAGACATTAGCCACTTAATACTTAAATCTGTTTCCAAATGTAAAGCATACAACAAAAGTCTTTTGCATTAATGAGCCGGCCCCTGACGCCGCCACAGCCACACATTTCATTAACGTGTCACGTTACAGATGTAAAATATAATTACAACAGATCTGCCTGTCCCACAGCCTGGTAAAACCCGGGGATGAAATATTGCTGAGCTGATTATGCAATAAACCTCCATCTCGGCCCTGTCATTTTCTGCCTGAAGGCTGAGCCTGTTTCACGCCAGCATACTGAATTTCTCAGCCCTGCAGCTACACTGAGGGGTGGCTCAGCAAAATCAATTTGATTTCTGTTGATACAACAAAAATATCAGGCCATAATAATGGTCAACTGCCAATTAATGGTCAGGCAAATGAGTGCAAATAGATTTTGGGTTTCCCTACCAGCATCACAACATAAGAGATGTTGTCATCACAACCCCACTAGGGCTGGCTGTGTTTTTAAATACAGAGAGGTGCTGCTACACAGAAGTTAAAACCTTCACATTGTTCCTCTCATATTTCATAAAAATAGAGCCACTGAGACAGCAAGTAACCAGCACCTAACTCTATTTCTTTTCATCTTTTACTTCCTTCAAGTATAGTTATATACTCTGTAAAACACGGGGCAGGTTTTGCTTCTCTGCATCTGGGCTTATTACAACTGAGAGCAAAAGAAAAGCATAATCAGTATGCAAACAAGTATTACACACACTCTTGTGACCCAGGGTGCTCTACAGTCATCAAGGGAAGAATAAATGTACTATTATTATTATTATTATTCACAAATCAGTGAAACAAGGGCTGTAGTCTGAAATCCTCTCCTGGGATGAGCACGCTGCAGAATTTGTGGGGTGTGATGAGAGCCTGCTAGGAAAAGGATGAGGTCTGGCAGATTCTATGTGATTGTGGCTTCTGCAAACATTTCCTTCTGGGGCAGCCCTGACACGGTGCTGGGTGATGGCAGGAGCAGCTTCAGACTGGGGCACAGGAGGGTTGCAAGTGCCAGGAGTGAATTTCCATTCTGGGGTGACAGGCAGCACCAAGTCGAGCCCAGAGTTTGAAGGCAGAACCATCACAAAATGCAGCCTAAACAGGACAGTTACAGCCCTTCAACCTCTGTGCAGGCAGTTCAATGAGCCTCAGACAATTCCCCAAGCTCTTCTCCCCAGCCACACCACCAACATCAAATAATAAGGTCTTTTCCAATAAATTAGCACAGATTTCCCTTCATTTACACTGTGGTTCAATTAGCCTCTCTGATCACCTTTGACTGGGGGCTTTAGCACTTCTCTTGGTGCATTAACATTGAGATTTACACTTTTTGGTTCAAATTAATCTAATCAAATTCATGAAAGCAAGTTAAAATCAACTTATTAAATGTACTGAGCAACAATCATCCACAGAACTGCCTTACAAGCCTCACAGGATTTTAGAACCTGAAGAACCTGCTAAAAAATCTCCTGTTTGGATCATTCTACACTTGAGGGGGTTTAACACTTTTCAGTGGACTTTTTATATCTTTATGTTTCTTGGGGGAAGAAATTAACAGACCTCACAAAACTCCTCAAAAACAACAAAGAAGAAAACACACAAGCAAAACAACAAAAAAGAGAACCCAGACCCACACAACTTTGTTTCTCAGACCCTGCTGATGCAATCCTGCCTATCAGGAGGTAAAGTCACTTGGCAGCAGTGAAACATCTTTTTTGAAACTTTGAGTTTTTTATGAAGCATAAGCACTGTGTGTACATGAAGTACTCAAAAACAAAGGAAAAGATGGCAAAGCTAATAACAATAGGTCTCTACTTTGTGTAAGAGTATGGAATTGTCAACTTGTAAATCTTAATTAAAATCCTGTTCTTGTTTTAAACTGCTGAAATGAGTAAGCAATAATTATAGTCAGGAATGACAAAACAATAATCATTTAAAAATTCAGGACCCTGTGGGCTATCAGGTTTGGATGAGCTATGAAATTCAAGTGAAGGTCACAAAACACAAGTGTGAGAATAATATATATAAAGATAAGTGATTCACTTGATGGTTTACCTGGAAAAATTGTAAATACCCTCTGTGTCAGAGATCAGCAAAGAAGAAAACATGTAACCTGGGCTGCAAGAAGCAGGAAGTTCTCTAAGGTCGCTCAGAAACATCCTGTTCATTATTATGGGTGCAGGTGATGGCCAGGTCTGCCTGGCACATGAAATCCACCTTGTAGAGCAAAGAATGTGACATCCATGCAAACCCACCTGCCTTTTTGTTAGGATGCTCCTTGCAGATGGTCCCTGAAATGCACTGGAAACATCTGTAACCCGGAAATATTCGGAGTCCCATCCCTGCCTAGCACTAACCAACACAACCCCACATTTATTTGAATTGCCTGAAGGTAAAATCATGGAATGGTTTGGGTTGGAAGGCACATTTGAAGATCCTCTAGCCCAACCTCCAAGATGAGCAAGCTCAAGCCTAGCAAATATTTATGTGCCTTCCAAACACCCAAAGCCTTACATATCACATTCACATTTAATCTGAAACGTTAAATCACATTCACTCTGCAATCTAATAAACCACCCCTCAAATGCAAACCAGCAAACAGTTAAAGTGGACAAAAAACCTCTGTGTGACTTCCAGTTTGTTCTGAACCCTTAACTGATGGCCAACCCAAAACATACAACACCAATTTCCCCACAACCCCATCTTGCTGTGGAACAAAGGGCACCGCAATTTGGCTGGCTTTTCACGCTTTCCCTATCCTTCCAGGGAAATCTCCAGCCATGAAATTTCTTTTTTGTTAAGGCAAAGACATGGTAATGTCAAGCATTCATGACCATAAGCATGGAAAATTGATGAAATTACAGTGTGTTCAGGAAAATAATGCGGCGATGACAGAAAGAATCTCTGCTTGTATCTGCGTCCTGGTGGCGGCTTTTTGAACAGGTGAACATTTTTTCCTCCCTCTGTGCAAAACATCTCTTTGCATGAATACATCAAATAGATGCCCAGGGAGAAAGGTCAAAGGGAAATAGTCACACAAATAATTAAGATATGAAGAGACAATCTATGAGGTTCATAAATGCTTTCTGTTGCCTTATTCAGCCGAGGTGCACCTTTCAGCCTGACACAGGAGAGTGGCTGCAAGGCCCTATAAAAATGGAAAACAGTGGAGCTGGACTTCTTGCTGCCACAAAACCAGGGCAGGCAGAGTGTATCCCTCTTCTAGAGCTCCCCACTACCTAGCAAGAGCCATCTGGAAGCTCCACAAGCTGTGTTGCCCATCTTCTGGGCTCTCCTGGCTTGGTCCTGGAGCTACAGTGGGATCTTCGCACACCTTGGTCCCACAGGAAATAATAAATAAATGAATGGATACCCCAGGCCCAAGAATCATATGTGATACTGCCTTGGGCAGTTCTTGAAAGAACCAAGAACTGGCTGAAACATTAACTACATTATGAATTCCACAAGTAACATTAAAGGCTGAAATTAAAACCAGAAGACTAGGTGGGAAAAAAAAAGAGCAAAATGAAAGACGGCAAACTGAAGAGAATGAATAAAGATGAACACTTTACCTGGCCACAGCACTTGGCCAAGTCCCCAGGCCAGCTCTCCTATCAATGGGAGTTCTCCACAAAGAGCATTCCCCTAATTTGTGTGTCAGAGACTGCTCTGCTGAAGAGCAAGGCTCACAAACCCTGTCCCCTTCTGACCAGCACCTTGCTTTCATCACAGACCAGCAGCGTGGAGAACTTGGTGATAAATAGGAGTACTACCCATTCAAGGATGGGATAGCTTTGCTGCAAGGATCCCCACCACAGGAACTTCAGACAGCATCTCCTCCTCTAAGTGTACCTCAGGAAAATGCTCTCTCTCCTGTTTTCTTTCCTAAATTATTCTCTCTCTTAAGGCCACAAGCTGATTTTAAAAGAATGGTTGCAAAGAATCCACTGACCATGCTGAAAGTGTAAAATCAATCCAATATTAACACAGTTTCTCCTAACTCAAACTTATGAGGGCAGGAAATACTTCCAGCTATTTCTTTGAAATGCTAGTAATAGCTTGTAATTTCTTACAACTTTTCAGTCTCACATGGACTTCCAAATTTCAGATTTCCCACAAAGGTGTCTTTTCTGGGCAGACAGAACACACTCATCTTTACTGTCTTACCTGTACAGGAGGTGCACAAGTATTTAGGAAGGGCTCACAGAATCACAGCCTCTCTCCCATGCCCTGCACAGCTCAGCTGCAGCTACTGCAAACACAGTCTGAGGCAAAGCTGCCACCAATTGCCTCCTCTTTGGGATTCAGACACAAGACTTCACTCCACAGAAGCTCAAGCCCATATTCATTAAGGGGGAAATAAACTCATGACTGAATTTCCCTGCGGTTCAGCCTTTGCAGGCTGACACAAACCTAAGCTTCAGTTCTGTTTTTAGGCAGCAGCACCTGGTTTGCCACAGGCTTGCTTCTCCTTCAGTCTCTGGGCAGGGACAGCAACAGCAGCTGCTGTTCTCTGGCCCAGATTTCATCTGCTCACCCGAGCCTGATGCATCCCAAGGCTTCCTTGCTTGGGGTATTTTCCCTAGCTTCTTAGCCAAGCCAACACAGGGCTCATGTTCAGACAGTTGCCACTAGTCTTTTAAAATCATAAATCCTTCTTGTTCTCTTTTTATTCCAAGAGACATCTTAATGGTTTTCTGCACAGGTCTGAGGACCAGGACTGTTTCCTTAGAATCTGAAATCCACATATATTCATCTGCTCCAGAAGCAGATGCAGTCACACCTAAAGCTCTGCCATCAACTGGGGATACTTCACCATTCCAGACTCTCAATCTGACACAGCCTCTGTAGCTGGAGAAGGCAGCAGGGAAGCTCTACCCTGTAAGGCAGAGCTTCAAGTAACTCCAGGCTTTAAGCAGCTCCCCAGAGCACAAGGCAGATGCCAAACAGGGAGAAGCCCTGTCCCACCCTCCCAGCATACGAGCTAAAGGCAAGGCGAGCTGCACAAATGCTTCAGGGACTGCCAGGGATGTTTTACACCAGAGATTTCTTCCTCAGCATCACTCTTTGTTGTGCTCATGCTCTTGTTGCCCTCTCGTGGCTGCTCTGATGAAGAAGCAGGCCCTGCCTCAGCCCACTCAGGACTGAGCTGTGATTACAGACACGTTTCTAGAAGTTTAAGACCAGCTTTTTATCTGTTAGAGTGACCCATTATAGCAAGAACTGTTAATGCTGTTAATTCTCCAAATATCCCTGCATATTCCACAGCACCACAGAAGGTTCTGTGGGGGCAGAAGGGCCCAGAGCTCCGTCCCACCCGGCCTGGGACAATTCCAGGGATCCAGGGGCAGCTACAGCTTCTCTGGGAAACTTGTGCCAGGGCCTCCCCACCCTCACAGGGAAGGATTCATCCTGAATATCTCCTCTAAGTCCACCCTCCCTAACCTCAAAGCCATGTTCCCCACACTGTCACTCTGTGTCCTTGTCCAAAGCCCCTCTCCCTCTCCCCATCCTGGCCCTCTTCTGCTCCCACACCCACAGCACCATCACCTTTACATTACACAGCACATTTATATCCATTTGGCTGGTTTGCTCTGCTGCTGTATCCCAGCAGGAAAATCCACAGGCTCCTTTCCCTGCCACCAGGGAGTTCCCTCAAATCAAGTGCAAGCAAGGGGAGGCCCACAAGTCCTCAGCTGGAGCTCCTCTTTGCTGTCCAGGGGAAGCCCTCTCAGACCAGACACCCTCCAGAACTGTTCACTGATTTGTTCACCACCACCAAACACCACCCAGGGGCCTCAGGATTTTTCACCAGGCAGTGACTGCCACTCTCCCTTGTCCCAAAAGCTCCCCAAGCCCCACAGCTTCCCCTAATGCCCACTGATTCCACCTGCAATTAGCTGGTTTAACAAACACCCCAGAGATGAGCCTTAAGCTCCTGGTGGGCCAGTGATTAAGGTAGAAAGTGTGAATAAGCCCCTGCAATCAGAAAAAAAGGCACTTAATATACATGAGGCATGGGTACTGTATGCAAAATAAACCTCGTTCCAGCAACAAAAAGAGCATCAGGACGCGGGGCTCAGGGGAGAAAAGAAAAGCAGGTTCATTTTTGAGAGGTTTTAGTTCTTACTAAAAGCTGTCTAAGTCAATTCAGGAAGACTGATAATTGCTGTAGACAGAGTGCCAAAAGGGGCAGGATTCAAAA
>VXBR01003864.1:237139-254797 GCA_013400215.1 Cisticola juncidis
GCAAAAGGGGGAGAATAAAAAAAAAAAAAAAAAAAACAACAAAAAAACCCAAACAAAATTGGCAGAATTGGACAAAACCCACTGTCCATCAATTTTGTGCCCTGAGAATGCATTGAAATTATTTTTCCTAAACTGTTTCTAGAGCAGATGCTGTTGCATTTCTCTCTGTAAGCACAAAGAAAATAAATAAATTAAATAATAAATAATATTTACAAAAAAGCACAAACCTCCTGTGCTGTGTGACATTGACCAAGAAAAAAAATGTACATAGAAAATGAGTGTGAAAGCACTTTAACTTACATCCCCATGAAAAACTAATAATAAAGAGAACCTTCATATATTTGCTAAAGCAATACCAAAGCTCCCTCAGCTAAAGCCACTAAAGTAGGCTAAATTGTACTAATTTACAATTTGATTGCACCACAACTTAAGACTCGGGAAGCTGAAGAGTTTCCACTTCAAATTTCTCTTTTAAAAACTTCTCCCTGTAAGGTTTGACCTTTCTTAGAGCTCTCACTTCTGCAGATGCATGGGACAACACAGAGCAGATGTCTGTGGGACAGTAAATAGAATGAAGTCTCTCTGGTCTAGAAAGGTGGAAGAAGAATTAGAAAATTTCTCAATTCTTCCCAAGCAGCTGACAAATTTTTGTGGAGGAGAAAATTCATCTTGTCAATTGGCAAGAATCACAAGTCCATGGCTTTATCCAAACTCACTGAGACACACAGGAGAATTTGTAACCACTCCCAAGCTTTTGTTTTTGGTACTGGGCTGATATTCTGTGAACCAATAGATGCTTTCCTTCATAGATTACTAATTAAAACTTGAATTAAATCTACACCAACAGTGACAAGTGGGGGGAGGAGCATATTACAGAACCAAGGGCCACAGGACAGCACCCATAAACATGGAGTGAAATCTTGGGTGGGTACAGGGTAGTAACTCCACCCTCATAAATCATTCCAAGTACAGGGATGGTCTTTGCACTTCTCCTAAGCATGAGGAGAAAATTGGTGAGTTTAGAGTGAGCTTGGATATTTCATAGCACATAGAAATGTTTCACCGTCATGGCAGGATCATTTTCTCCACCCCTGCCAAAAGCTGTGAAAATTGATCTCAGCCTGACGCAGCCAGTGGTGGATGGAACACTGGAGAGTTCATAAAATCCACAGGCCAGCTCTCAAACAATGCATTTCATTGAGAGGCAGAGGACGTGGGGGTTTGTTTCAGAAGGCAGATCCTCCCCCGTAAGAGGAAACATTCCTTTCTCCCAGGTTCTGGCAAAACTCACTGTGCAGAGCACTGCTGAGAAACTGGGCAGAGTCTGCAGGTTCATGAGGACTGGGAGCCACCTTGAGATTTTTTTTTTGTCCCTCTGTCTGCCTTAAGTTGCCTGAAGTTGACACAACTTTGCAGCACTGGCTTTGTTTTTGATTTAAAGCTGCCCTCAAAAACCAGTTTAAAATCTGTTATGAGCAAACCTCTGCAGTGCTTCAGCAGAAAGAATTTGTCACAGCAGCAGCTGGAACAAGATGTGCCAGCAAAGATGAATGTCTCCTCCATGCACACTGGAGAAAAAAAAAAAAAAATCAGTCTGTTTCCAGCAGAAGGCAAGAAGAAATAGCAGTCATCTCATTTCAGTCAAGATGGATAAAAATGTCTGTATCTTATCAGATTTCTCAAAATAATCCCTGCCTAAGTAGAGCATAGAGCTCCTGAGCCAAGTCAAGTCTACTCATTCAGATTCTCAAGCCCATTAAAAGATAACCAGAACCAAACATCCAAAAACCTCCTTTGGGGGGGCTACCTCCTTCTAACAGCAGTAAGTAGAGGAATTGAACTTCTCAAAGTGCTCACTCTGAGTTCATTTTTTAGATTTCATTTTTTTTCTTGTAGTTATTTAGCACCAATTTTAATTGCCAAGCATTCTCCCTACATAGTCTTAAAACTTGCCAGGGCCTTGATAGCCAGATGAGCTTGTTCTCAGGGTTTTGAGTTCAAATTTCATACACCACACTAAGGTAACAAAGGTTCTGCAGAAGCAGAGGACAGAGCAGATCTTTTACTTTCTGTAGGTTAACACCCACCTCTGTTTGTCTCCATTAGATAAGCCCACAAACAGACCAGTCTTTCTTGGCTCTGTGCACTCAAAATGCACTCACTGAATTCCAGAAAAATAAGAAAAAACCCCAACATGCTGGGCCTGTACCAAATGTCTTGTGGCTAAATGTGAGTGAAAGCAAATTCTGCCTGGTTCTAAGTTTTGTTTTGGAACATTTCCTCGGGTTCTGAAGTCCTTAAATTTTGTGTTTGCTCCCTGCAATTACCACCCTTTGCTAGCAACATTCTTACCATTTTTTCTTCACTTAACTTCCTTACTGTTTACAAATTCAACTCACTGTTGATATGTATTCCCCTTTGTTATCTCACTCCTCCCCTCAGTGCTCCTCTCTAGCACAAACCCAAGGCTGGCCCAGGGCTTTACTCTCAGATGGGTTCCAGATCATGTGAAATTTGAACTTGACTGAAATGGGAAGTGGATAAGGGATGCTTCCAGTTTGGGAAATAACAGAAAAGGCAGAGGTGTCCCCTGTGACTTTTGCCACAACAGGAAGATGGAACCATTGCAACCTCTTGCCCTTGGCTCTGATGTGCAGCACATGCAGAGGAATAGAGGAAGACATCTCCTTTTACAGCCAGATTTGTTATTACTTCTGGATTTCTTCATTCAGTAGGATCCTCTCCATCTCCTTCGTGTTCCTTCTGCCTTTTTCTCCATTCCTCTGCAACTCTCCAATACCCGTGACATAAAAAATTCAATTGATATTACCTCAAACAAGTCCCTCAAGTTTGTACACTAATTCTTAGACCTAAGAGATACAAATAGGTAGTTATCTCCATCCCATATAAATATCTGTAAAAAGTCCCTTATTGTGAAGCTATAATTCCACTCTTTCAGCAGCACACAAAATCAGTATTAAATACCTTTCTGGTGGCTTTCCTGACTCACAGGTATCACAGCTCAAGATGTTTTTTCCCCCCCTAGCATCTTAATCCTCGATCCTGCACCCTGGATTTTTAATTCTAGTTTTTATTTTTCTAAATAATTTAGGAGATAAGACAACCAGGGCAGCTGCCTTCAGACCTTATGTGCTTCAGTAAGGTTCAAGCACCAAAGCTGTAAAATCAGTGCAAACACACACACAGGCAGGCTTGCTCACTCTTTGCCTTCTGAGACTTCATGAGGAAGTTTTGAAGGTTTCTGCAAAAACAGATCACCCCACATTTGTTTTGTCCACCCCTCCTGCCTCACTCCTGCCCCTGTAATCAGCTTTGGGTTGCATCCATGCAGGGAGGATCCTGATTTCCTTGGACTCACCACCCCCAGACCCTCAGGCTGGAGAGGACAGAGTGGGAGTGTGCCACCTCATAGTGTCTCAGGGGCAAAGATCTGTGAGAATTAATGGGGATCAAAAGGCATCTGCTTCAATTAGCTTTATTATGATTACATAAAGCCCAAGGAACCTTCACAAGGGGGAAAGTTTTCCTCAAATCTTTGAGCTTTGGGGGCATTCAGGCCCTGAAAATTTCCAAAATCCTCCTCGTAATTGGTTTCATCATACATGTGTCATTAAAATTCATCCCCAGTGTATTTGTCCAAAATTAAAAAAAAAAAAAAAAGAAGAAAATTTCAACTTTTTGCCCTTCCTGACAGAAATCATTCCAGTTTGACCACCTCATGGGCCCTTGGGGTTAATGAGAAAATCCCCATCAAGAGCTCAGAGGCCAATATCAGCTGTCAAAATCCCACATTCCCCTCTTTCACCTCTTTCAAGTGCAAAACAACCTGTGTCTGAAGATGTGCCAGAGAATAAAAGGGCACACCACAACCACTGTGGGCTCTGACTTAGACCTATTCATGGCCCCACTACTATGAATACAGCAAAATCTCAAATGAAAGTTTTAATCTCCCCACTGCATTCAAGCCAAAGAGAAAAGGGCTTCCCTTTTAACGATTTCCCCCCTCAAACCTTTTGTGCTGCCGTGCTCCTGAAAAAGCTGAGGTTTTGCTCAGCCCCAGCAAGGGCTTTTGCCACAGAAAGAACTGCACCTAACCCCTTTGTGCTGACGTGAGAGTAAAGGTCTGCTCAGACCAAAAGTAACTCGTGCAAAAGGGTCTAAATACAAAATGAACAAGATCAGAGTGAAAAGCGCAGGCATCTGAGCTCACCCATGCTCCCAAAGGTGCCTGGGAGATGAGTGGGGAAAAACAAACATTGGGGGAAAATAAAATATAATAATGAGATGGACTAATGCTGGAAGATGGAGACAGAACATGCTGTTACTCTGTGTCCTCTGCATCTCTCTCCAGATGAGCTGAGATCCCTCTCATGTGTACAGGTGAATACACCACACCAGAAAAGTTCAGAAAAGTGCATGAATTTGTTGTTATCCCAGCGATCACCAGCTGCTCTCCTCTCCCTCCAAGACCCCACTCACACCAAAGTCAGCAATAACTTGGCTTTGCACTCAGTTTTACAAATGAAAGCAGCAAAGGCTGCCATTTCATCCACAGCTCAGCTCCTGTCACGTTTATATGTATATAAATTTATTTATATTATCTCACCTTTGTTAATGCCAATGAAAAATGTAAACAAATGATTAGAGTTTTGCCTGATCCACAGCCTTCTATACATCAGATGATCAAGGCTTGCAGAGAAAAAGAAAATTTACAGTATATTACAAAACCTATTGCTTCTCTTCAAGTAACACTTCAAGCATAAGCAAGAGATGATACATTTGTGAAAGCCTTTGAAGTCCTCAACTCAGCATTTCAGCAAAACAAGACATTACAGGACAACAAGAACGACAAAGCACTGTGTTTCCAATGTGGGAAGCCTGGACACATATTCAAGTATTGCCCAGAGCCAGCACATTCAAAACCACCAGATGTAAATAGGGGAGACATTATGTAAATCAGTGTCGCTCTAAGTTAGATGTAAAAGGAAAACCATTAATGTGCAGGCACATTAATGGTCTGAGACCAAAACCAGAAGCAGCAGTGAGGACCTTCAGATGTGCCACCCCATCTTTTTGGGCTTGGGGAGCCTTTTTTGCCGCTTGACCACAAGACACCCTCTCCATCCCATTTCACTCCGAGCAGGACCTTCCTTCCCCAGTGCCCCAGCCCCACTCTGGATTTCTGTCCTTCCCAGGGACCCTGCCTGCCCCCCTGCCCAGGACTCCCTCTCTCCCCTTGGAGTGATGATTGCTTTGTCTTTTTCTCCTGGTGAGCAGCAACACCTACATTGTGTGGGGAGAGACAGGCAGCATTCACAGCCCTCAGAAAGCTTTTCACTGCAGGGCAGCTGGAGAGGCTCAGGGCTCGCCTTGCCCTCTTCACTCTTGGATGAGTTTTGTGCAAAGCTCGGGCCTGGAGTCCTTTCCCTCCCAGAGCCAAGCAATTAATGAGAGGTGGAAAAAGGAGAGAAAACGTCCCAGGGTTTTGTCTTTCTTCACAGTTTGTCCTTTTAATGTTTGTTTGTGGCTAAATGATGTTATCTGGTTGCCCTGGAAGGGTATAAAAGCATACTTGGGGAGGGAAAAGGAAATGATGTTTAATTCATTCATATGTCCTTTTGGGCTTTTTTCTTTTATCCTAAAGGTTTGGAAACAGCACCTCCTATTCACAGAGCAGTGAGTGGAACTGCTGCTAGAAGAGAGACCACTGGCCAAGAAAGGTTAGTTTTAATTTACTATTGCCCTACTTCAGACAGTGGCTCACCTTTTTTCAGAGAGTGTTTTTGCAGATCACAGTTCTAAAGGTCCTAGCAGGATGCTAACAACTTATGTCCCCTGAGATTTGTGCTGTACTGACCAGGATCACTTTCTAAAGCAGCACCATGGACCTTTCCACAATAAAACCCATGAAAAAAGTGAGGCAAAAAAGCTTGAAAAATAACCCCCCTTACAGCTTCACCATCATCCCATCTCCTTTCCACTTTTTACTTTTGCTGCCAACCCATTGGATTTCCAAATGCATGTCATCAAAATGCTTTATTTTTATTAGAGTTGCACCAAATACCTCCCATCCCCTCGATATTACATGGGCCACCCTCCACTGGAAACTTTAAATTTTCATGCTCTCTTTAGTGAACAAGGTCCTGTAACAACAGAATAAACAGCGTGGTTTGTCTCTGGTGAGCCAAGCACTCAGATCAATGAGCTGGTTTTGTTGGTTTGTCAGTGGTGTAATATAAAACATACTATTTGTTGTTAGGAAAATACCAGAGCAATGTAAAAATTTGCATTGCTGGTGCAAAATCGAAACCAACACCAGGGATGAATTACATTTCTGGGTTTTTCTTGGGAGGAGCTGACTGTGTTAAACTACTGAGATAGCACAGTGTGATCACACTGAACCCAAAAATACAGAATCATTTAATGCAAATTTCATGGTCCAGCCACAAAGGTGGCCAAGGCAATGTGTTTCATACCCAAATACAATCACCGCAAAATAATTTCACCAGAAAATAGAAGAATAGAAAATGTTGTTGTGTTCATATGACAGCAAAGTCTTTTTCGTCTTCCTTTTGCCTTTACTAATATTAAAATAATAAAACATATCCAAATAATTCTATTTTTAAGACTAACAAGAGTTAATAGGAGAGCTGATTGCTACAGAAAATAATTTTGCCCTGTTCTTTTCAATTGTAACATAGTATTTTGCTGTTTAAACCTAAAAATTAAAGTAAGTAATGGGAGATGGTTTGGGATTATTTAGAGGGCTGTGCAACCTTGTCCTGGTTGACACTGAACAGGGATCAGAAATATCACTTATCCTGTGCCAAATAGTGAGTAAAACACAAAATTCAATAGAGTTAAACACTCCCTTTATTCCCTTTGCACACACAAATGGGGAAAAAAAAGAAAAATTAGTCTGGAGGCCTCACTTATATGGTGGCTCACTGTGTCAGGTGCCCTATAGATACAGAGCAAATGGGAGCCCTTCTTCATAGACTGTATAAGCACAAAGCCTCTCAGTTCAGTTGGAAGGTGGGAGTTCAGCTCTTGAACTAGATCCTGAGTTATCAGACACCATTAAAAATCAATTACATTTAATAGCTGGTAAAAGCAGGTCCTAAGCAGGGTAGATACACATAACTAAGCTGGTAAATTGTGTTTTGTGATCCTGTTTGTTACATATTTAGAGACCTGATATAGAACAGAACATGGAAACAGGGACTCTAACTTAAATATACAGAAGTATTCAGTGTTTATTCTCAAGGGGCATTTTAGGTATTGGCTGGACAATTAGGCTGCCAATTAATGATCTGGGAGGTGTGATAGTGCGTGGCCATATCTTGCATTAAAAATAACCCTTTAATCCTGTTCAAGGAAAAAATGCCTCTCAGGACACCTCTACTTTTACCTGACTTCAGTAAATGACTGAGAGCTCAGTGAAAGGCACACACCCATAAAATTTGATTGGAGATTTTATCCAATTACTTCTGGCCTCCAGAAAACTTGAATTACTCTTCTAGGATGACACCAAGATTAAATTTGTCAGTAATATCTAAATAGTACTCTTTTACTCTTTTAATAGTAAGTCCTTTTTCCTGAAGCTTTTGAGAAGGTCTGCTCAAAAAGAAAGTGGATTTTCTCTCAGAATTGAGTTTGATGAGCTCTGACTATTGTACTGAAGGGAGGTAGAGAATCCAGAGCACCTTTGGCTTGGGTCCTTTACATTACTGGATCTGTAACTAAGTCAATAATCTGTTGCCATGACTTTAGAGTTCCACTTGGCCACCATTTGAACATCACTGCTAAAACATCCCCTCTGGATGTGATCAAAACAACCCTTCCACTCCTTTGTAGTTTTAACATCCTTGAAGGGGTGAATGCCACATTTCTATTTTGTTCATTCAAAGTATTTTAGGTAAGATTGTGCTACAGATGTGGCACAAACTCCACCCCTTCCAGGAGAGAATCTCTGTCAAATAAAGACAATTTAGTGAAAACTCTAAAGCTCTCTGTGTCAGTGATGGGCACAGTATAAAAACAATAGATAAAGTGAACAATGAGTCAGAGAATTACTAGGGGATCTGCCTGTCTGCATGTGAACGCTGCTGAGCAAGGCAAAGCCCTTGCTCAAGAATGGTTTAATTTGTGTGCCCTCAGAATGAGGTCATATCCATATCATGCAGGATCTCTATTGGCTTTACAGATGCCTTAACCTGAGAAGGCTGGAGCTCTTCGAGAGCTATTCACACTTGGCAGATTGATATAGTAACTGACAATTCACTGCCATCCAAGTGGATCTGGGAGCACAAAGCTCACATAAATATTGTCGAGCATATCCCATTGTCACTTACTCACTTCAGCCCTGCAGCTTCCTGCAGCCCTGAGAGGAAGATCATTTCCCTCAGTGTGGTATGTCTGACTGACCCAGCAGACACAAAACTGGTCCCTTTTCACCAGCTGTGCTCAGAATGCCAGACACAGGTTAGTTCAACCAAAAAAACAGTGTGAAACATCAGAGGCTGGGTGGACAGAAGCTGGTGAGCAGCTCGTGGTGTGTCACAGCAGCCCTCTCCTTAGCAATGAGCCAAGCCACACACTCTCATTTAACAACATGAAATGGTTTATTCTTCTGTACAGCCATCCTGACTCTGACTACAGCAAGCTCCAACTGTGGGGTCCATCTGCAGACTCTGCTGGTTATTTGCTGCTGGAATGTCACTGCAGGTATTTTCTTGCTGCCTCTGATCACAGCTTTTACTTAGTTTGACCATGACTGCAGGCTCCAACCCCATCAGACACTGGCTGACCTCACAGTGATGCCTTGGGAGGGCTGAGCTGAGACAGAGACTGAGCAGAGCCAGAGAATAAAGCAGGGATTTACTGAAAGGCCTTTAGGATACACCTTGGGCAGGACAGGGCCTGGCCAGGGCTGCACCCAGGGTGAACTTAGAATGGTCACAAAAATGCCTGACCAGTCACAAGGACTCACACTTGGGTAAGTTTTGGTCCCTTTGCACATTGGGGTTTAATTGTCCAGTTCCAGCTCCAGGCTGGGAGGTCCCATCCTTGTTCCTCCCTCCAGCCCACCCTTGTTTGTGCTTTGGGCTGAGAGCTGTCCCTGGTGTGCAGCAGGAAAAGGATTTGTTCTGTGTCCCTGCTGTGTGCAGAGAGCTCAGCAGCACTGACTGTGAGCTCAGAGCTGCACCCTGGGCAGCTCAGAGTCTGAAATACAGCAAAGATCAAACTCAGGGCAGCACAGAGTCTGAAATACAGCAAAGATCAAACTCAAGGCATCAACAGCAGATTTTGTACAGCAGCAGCTCTCCTGTTTCGTTCTTCACACTGCAGCCTGAACTCACACCGCGGCAGAGAGCACCCGTGGGATAATGCAGAAACCAGAAAAAAGGACCAAGAAGGGGATGAGGGAGGAAGAACCCCATTTTCCATCTGTGGACACAATTCCAAATGATCTAAATTACAATACTCCTGCCCAGAATGCAAACCCTTCTTACAGCGTCATTTAGGCAAAACCACAACCTGTAACATCAGCTTGATTCCCCCAAGTATCTGGGTTCAGAGGATTCATCAGGAACAGCCCTGTGAGCTCCCTCAATTCCTGCCTGAAGGGGGTAGGTGCCACATCTCCTATCCCCACTGTCCATCTGCAAATCTTTACATTTCAGCAGGAACAACAGAACTCAGAGTGAAAGCCTTGAAACCCTGACATCCTTAATCTTCGTGGATGCTTTAAAACTCCAGTGAATCCTAGTAACAGCCCAGACTTCCTGCAAAGACTCAAACTAACTCTGGCAAACGTGGACCTGGAGGTTGCCTCCCACTTTTCATATGCACTCTGCATCCTGACGTCCTTGCTGGAAGTTTTATATTTGGCTGAATTGGGGCATGTGTTTTTCTTGCAGACTTCAATCAGAGCAGGATTTGGACTTTTTTTTTAAGCTTCTCCCTACTGTATCTTGTGGATTTTACACACGTCTGTCCTCAGAGGTCACACGATTCAAAACCAGCCTCAGTATCTGTGTGCAAACACAGCATTCTTTGCCAAAGACTCAAGCACTGCAGGTGTGTGGAGAGTAAAGGCCAGAAGATAAACAAAAGCAAACCTTACATTGCATTTTATACGTGCAATGGAACTTAGGAAAACTTAGGAAAATGAAGGAAGAAATGGGATGTGATAGAAAAACATCTGTGTGACTGCACATGGGTGGGTGCACCTGCCCATGTACTGTCCTCTATAAGGGAGCTCATCTCCAAAAGAGAAATAGGGAGGCTTGGTAGAAATGGAAGCAAATAAATGAAAGCTTTTTTCCTCTTTGAGCCTCTGCTTGGTGTCAGCAGTGGTTTTACCCCCACTCAGTCTCCTCCCTCTCCACGCTGTCAAGTGCATGTGGCCAGCAGAATTGGGATCCTTCACTCCTATCTCTCCCAGGATAACCAGAATTTCACACAAACAGCACTTGCATTTGTCTCCCCTAGCTCTTTATCTCCCCACAGAACTTCACTGCAGCCCAGCATTTACTCCACCTACACCTGCTGCAATTTTATTTTGGCTTCGTTTTTTATTAACTATCAAAGAACTATAAAGGATGCCATTGTTATAATTGCAACGAGAGCAGCATCAGATGCAAAAATGCAAGTGCAGCTAGACACCAAAGCACAGGTTCTTTCTCAGGAGGGTGTCAGACTCCCCAGGGAACAAGTTCAGCCTTCGGTTTTGCACATCAGGACCAGGGGCAAAACGGCTTGAGGGAGCCCTATAGAGGTGCTTTTGCTTCCCTGACTTCTCACACAATATTCCTTCACATGAATTTAAGGCTTTTCTTGCCCAAATCCCTGCAAAAGTAACCACACTGCAGTTTTCCTACTATTATGCAAATAGATTAATCAGCCAACGCTCCAGTGAGAATTAATGTATATCTGAATCAAACGAGGGCCTTGGATTCTTTCTAACCCAGCCCCCAGGCCAGGGCCTGGGCTAGGTAGGCACCTCATATTCTTCATTTGACAAAATGTGAACTGACATAAATACCATGGCTAACTTTCAATCCGATTACCCCGTTACCTCACATCAATGCTCTCCCAGGCACCAGCCCCCGGCGTCCCTCCTTTCAGCAGAGCAGCCAACAAGTGACAACTCCTCCCTGATAAACAAGCACCCACGCTGCCACCTCGGACCCCCACTCTTCACCCATCATTCCTGCTCAATGGCCCTTATTCAACAAGGTACTTTATTTTGTTTGTAGGGATCGGGGGCACCAAACAACACAAAAATACTGTTTTGCTGGGGCTGGGATTCAAAGCTGCCCTTTCAGAACTGCTGAGCTCTTGAGGCACGAACAATAAACATCCAAAAAAGAAAAAAATAATATGGGAGCATCCAGCATCTACTTAGACATTTATAACACTCATGCACACAATTTAATACAGTCACTGACATCTGTTATCTTTCATACTCCCCTTAACACTTAAAAAAATAAATAAAACAATGTTTGGGGCTGCTATGTCCAGAGGTCAGTGCAAAGCGAACCCACATTTTACACAGCACCCTTATACTAAACTCATGTTGACAACCACTAAATTCTTTCTATTGCCTTGCACAGGAACTTGTTATTTTAAAAGGCTTCCCTCTCCCCCCCACTTTAAAACTGTAAGCATTTAAAAAGCTTGGCCAAACAATCCACCAGGTGTGAGAAAAGCCTTTTCTGTGCAGGCAGCTCTGTGTCAGAAAACCTACACTTTGTAATTAGATTAGCAAGCAAGGACTGAATAGCTCTGATCAAAACACACCCCCCTCTGCATATTGTTTATAGTGCATAACTGATAACTAAGCTTCTCTAGTCATGGTTAAAATCCACTTAAAAACAGGAGTCCTGTCCACTCTGGAATTCAAATGAAGAAGAAATGAAAACAGAGTGCACATTCTTAAAAAGCTATATGTAATTGCTTGCCTTTCTTGCTTAAACGCAGATTGATTTGAAAATAAATCAGAAAACAAACCCTGTGATTTAACAGCATCTCCTCATGAAACCATCACTTAAAACACAGATAACAAAGTTAGAGATGGGGGTTTTTTACCTTAAAAGCATTCTTCATGGTCAGCTCAGGAAAAGAAGGAAGAAAAACCTCTTGGCCACATGGCCCCAGCAGTCAGGATCCCAGATCCCTGTCAGGAGAACCAAAAACTCCTCAGCCCAGCAGGATGACTTGACTTGTCTGTCTGTATGGATTTTTTCCATCTACTTGTGCACTGGAGTGAGTTTCCCAAGGCAAAGAACAAGTCTGAAGGTGCTGACCTCCTAAAAGTGGGCTTATAAGAAGTTGCAGGTTAGAGAGCAAACCATCCCCACCTGTTCCCTCAGAGAACTACCCTCACCTGGGCATGAAGCTAAGTGGAAAAACAGGGTCTCCCTAAACCTTTCAGATAAAGCTTATATACATTGTCATGGAAACAGTGAGACTGTTTCATCTGCCCATAGTGCAAATATCCCAGTTTAGAATGTTGAACTCAGCCAGCCCAATGTGAAGTCCCCTTTTCCACTGTGGGGTTGGGATCAGCTGCAAATCCTTGTGTGTACCAATCTTTCCAAAGAGAGAGCTCTGATTACTGCTTCTTCCTGATAAGATCAGGACACCTTATAAATCCCATCCTTCTTTCATCCTCCTTAACACAGTCTTTTAAATATTACGGCTGGACAACCAGAACTGAGACCAAAAAGCCACTTGCTCTTTGGCTAGAGGACACTGTGGAAATAGCAGAAGATAACAAGAAGATTGTCTCCATTTTTCCTCTCATAAACCTGGAGCATATGCACAGCAGTGGATGGAAATTTTCCATGGTGCCCAGCCTGCTCCTGCTTCTGCTGTGAGTGCAGGAAAAGGGAAAAGGCCCAGCCATGAATTGTCCTGGCACAGCAGTCCTGTGTTATGGCTTGAACTGCCCCAAGAGAGAGGGTCTGATCACAGTCAGCAGCAGCACACATTCCCCCCTACTGATTTATTTGTCTGGTAGGAGCAGGAGACATTCACCAAAAAAGGAGGATAGAAATTTTTTTTGTATAATACCATTAGGGAAAGTTAGATAAAAGTTGATAGGCAAGGGACTAAAGTTCCATTTAAGACCTAAGACAGACCAATTTAAAAGATGCTAGAGAAATACCCCCTATGCCAGTACATCCATGAATCAGGAGGATGCAAATGTAGCTTAAAGCTGCATTAATTTCCTCTGTCCTGACCTTTCAGGGTCTGATGAGTCACAGCCAGAGCATGGATCTTCAGACAGAGCCCTGTCCTCACCAGATTTCATCGAGTTGAACTTTAAATCTGCTAAATCCCACCTGATGCTCCCAAAGACCTTACTAGAGACATATATAACTTGATGTTCTCCACCCTCTTGCATTTTTAATGGACAAGGAAAAACAGAGGGAAAAAAAAGACAAAAATCATGACATGATGAGAGCCCAAAATGTGAATGCAACCACTAAGACATGGTTTTTGTAAACCAGTTCTCATTGCTACAAGTGTGACGAGAAACCTGAGAAAAGCTGTTTCATATCATGAAGATGCATTTCAAACATCCTAGCTGTCTCATGCTAGACTTCAGTTTTCTTTGATATTTCCCCCTGCAGCACCAAAACACTCCTGACAAAGTCCTGAAAGGAGACAAGCACATGGAAATTCTGCTAGGGCTTAACCCCACTGCATTGAAATTGCCATGAGTTTTGCCCCTGACTTCAGCCCTGACAGAACAAGCAACATTCTTGGGCCAAAGGCATGGGGAAAAGCTTTTCTACATCTCTCTTTACATGCTCACACTCTCCTTAGTCCCAGAGATTTCCGTTTGCTTTCAGAGAGCTGAAGGCATAAATGGGTAACACACTTGGCTGTGCATCCCATGGCTGCTGGAATGCACGTAGGGCCTTTTCCTTCTGTCTGGCAGAAAGAAAAACGATCTTCTGAGGAGGGATGCACTTGCTGCAGGTTGGGGAAGCTCCCAGGTGAAAGGTCTTGGCTATTTCAAGAAAGATTCTCAAGGTCCAGGACCCATCAGCTTTTCTTGAGGATGAAATGGAAGGACCCCTCATCTCTGGATATCAGGGAGCTGCACCACTTGTGAAGCAAAGCCCAGAAAAAGAGTGGTCCTGTTCTAGTCTCCAGGATGAGCCAAGCATTTTCTGAAGAGAACAGCTCTTTCTCACAAGTGGAGGTCCAGTGGAAAATCTCCCAGCTCTGCAGGAATCCAATCATCCTGAATTTAGATACCTTCCCCTGAGAATCCTGATGTCCACGATGCCTGAGACTGTGAAGCTGTTAATTCCTTGGGCATTACTGCTCCTTGGCTTTCTGTGCCTGAAGCAGCTCAGTTGGTGGCAGCATCCCCAAGGGCCAGCAGAGATAGCACAAATTCCATTCCTCTCACTTCCCATTTTCCACAAAGTACAGGGAGCAGAGCACAGGGACCAGGCTGGCTGATTCATTTCCCAGTGGTTCTGGGAAGGCAAACCCTGAAGGGCAGTTTGTAATTTTTGTTCTGTCAGAGCTCCAGAGATCAAACATGCTCCACATCAACACCTACAGCTTGGTATTTCTGGAGACCAAGCATTCTGTCTTTATTAAAGAGGTGCACACAGTTCCTCTGCTCCTCTGTGGATGGAGGACAGCTTAGCAGCACGTTGTAGACTTGAACAATGCCGTGCTCAGGGCATGGTCTGTAACTGAACCATTTAAACTCTGCAAACTCCTAGCCTCAGCGGACAAGGTCACAAATGCAGTACTTACAAGAAGAAAACACTAAAGGCCCCAGGGAATCTGATTATTAAAACCCCTTGGAATTCACATTTTCTTTTTTTAAGATATTCCCCCATTTCAATTGTGAGAGAATTAGAGTATCCCAACAAGGAAATTTTGCACTTTTTATTTACTGAAGAACTATTACAGAGTATTGAAGTTTCTTTTTCTCCCTTATCACATGGCTTTGGGTCCCACCAAATAAATCACAGGTTAATCCCTGTGATTTAGCACCTTCACACAGGACTCAGAGATAAAAACACTCCCCCCACAACTGCTGTTTTCCCCATTGAATCATGATGCCTGGAGGTATTTTGACCTAGAAGGAGCCAAGTGAGCCTCCCAATCATCATCCTGACTGCCAGCACATAGCCTGAGGAAGGCTTTCCATTGGGAAAAGGATTTACAGGTCTCATCAGCACCTCTCTTCTGAGTCTTCCTCTTAAACCTTCCTAGAGAGACGTGAGCCCAAAGGAAGTGAAGCATCAGCTGGTTGGAGGAACTCAAGGGGCTGAGCTTTGATGCTCTAGCCCTTGTAAGAAAGGGTGTACACACAAAAGAAGGTCCTGATTTTATCCTGCAGGTAGTCAAATAGTGATCCTGTTCTTCCTCTGAGAGCCAGAGGTCCTTGTGTGTTCCAGCAGGCAGAGGGGCAGGGAGCAGCCCTTAAATCCATTCTTGTGGCAGACACCAAGGGAGTGCGTGGGCTCAAGGACCCTCAGTACAAGGTGACAGCAAACTCTCTGATTTTCCAAAACCCACCCCAGGACAGACTCATTCTCCTGCTGAATTGTACTGAGAGTCCTGGCCTCCAAGGAAAGTTGTCCTTCCCGTCAAACCCTGGAGAGTGAGGAACAGAACTGGGTCTTCATGAGTGGAAAAGACAGGGGAACTTCAAGTCCCAGCACTTAAAATTGCCCACTACAAAGAGGTTTCAGCAGAGATCAGTCAGCAGAGAAATTTGCCACTGTCATAAGCAAAGGATCACAACTTCAGTTTGCAGTGAGGAGGTAGGAGTACTCTGAAGGAATTATTTGAAACATGAAAGGAATTTTAATTCTTCTGAATTGAAAGAAGAGCAACCTACTTGAACAACATGAGACAAACACATTTTGGAGAAAATAAACGGGCAGGTTTCATGTTCTGTCTTCCTCCTTCACATTTCATCTGCACAGTCTTAATCTGGACCAATATAGTCCAGTATCTGAAATCCAAACCGCAACTGTCCCTTTCCCAGCAAGGTTCCACTGGGCCAAGTAATCAAGAAATTGAGGCAGCAAATAAACCATCATATGGTATTTTGCAAATCCTAGCTCTCCAAAATGTGCCAATCCCTGCTCGTGAAAGGAGTTGTTTTGAAGGAGGTTGTGTGGTTGTTTATTAGACAGATCAGTGGAGAAGAAAGAAGAGGGATTGTTCAACCCCAGATCATTTTTTTAAAACAAAGGTGGAGGCTGGGGAAAGGATGAAATGGACAAAAATAATCAAATTCGGAAGAAAGGATGCAAATTAAACAGGCTTGGAAGGAGTTAGCAAAGCGCAAGCAAGACACAGAGACTCAACTAAAGTTAATTACTTTTGACACGATCAGATCATCTGGTTGCATTTCAGGCCGTGTGCGCTCCGGGCTGGCCAGCATGAATGGAGAGGCAAAAAGAAAGTAACTCTCCCCTCGAGGTCCCTTTGCCAAGTCTGGGCTGTGCGCTCTGTCCGAGATCCCTCTTTCTTTGCGCAGGGAGAGAGAGGGGGAGAGGGGAGAGAAACACAGTTAACCACCTGTCAGGGCTGAGGACACAATAAGGCAGCCCCCAAAAGAGCTTTTCATGCATGCGTAATATATTTGTTCAGCTATTCACTTAATGAAGCTGATAAATGTGATGCAAAACAATAGTCAAGTTAATCTATTTAGTAAAATGTTTTGAGACTCTCAGGCGATGTTAAGGAGGGTAGTGTGCTCGGGGACATTTTCATTTCAATACGCTCATCTCTCCCCTCTTAGGGGGGTTTCAAGCAACCTATGTGAATATAATTTCTTATAAATGTGTCTTTAATGGGTTTAATTCACCCTTGCCAGCTGTTTTTTTAGCTATTTTGTAAGAGCAAAACAAACGTGCCAGGCTTGGAAAGCTAGTTAAAATTAGTTTCGGTCACTGGGGCCAAGCTATATTTCCTGCAAACCATCTGCTTGATTGGCACAATAGAAGGATTTTCAAGAAAAGGGAGGGGGGATCTAGAAGAGCTTTGAACGAACCAACAGTTACTGTTCCTTGTGCTTGAATTCTAAAGGTGAAGACTTAGGTGTCTTAACACAGCCTCGCCCCCGCAGCCTCCATTCAAGCTGCCGGCGTGGTCGGTGAGCTCAGGGGGCTGGGACACAGCAGGGACGGAGCATCCCTCCTCTCGGGCAGGAAAATAAAATAAAATAAAAATAAAAATAAATAAAAAAGGAGGGGAGNGGGCTCGGGCCGTCCCTTGCGGAGCGGCTCCCGCCTTGGGGAGGGAGGGAGGACGAAGATTTGGGCTTCCACCTGGCTGCGGGACCAGGGGCTGTCCCGAGGAGGGTGTCCCGCGTGGGGCGGCGGTGATTGAGACGTCCGTCTGCCGGGGCCGCGGGTGCGGGAGAGCCGCGGGGCTCCGAGCGCCGCTCCGAGCCGCCGGGGGGGCGCCGGCCAGGCCCTGCCCGGCCCTTTGCTCTCCGGATTTGAAGTGCTGGCTCTCCCAATTTCATGCGGATTACCAGCCTCGGACCGGGACACACGCAGCTTCAACCCCCGCCTCCCCCTCCCTGCCCCTCACCCGCCCGCAGTTTGGGATTTGGGCTCTTCTCCCCCC